>JAQFYZ010004209.1:0-11578 GCA_034695085.1 Cylindroiulus punctatus | reverse complement strand
ATCGCAAACAGGAAATGGCATCCTATTGGTTGAACGGACGCCATTTTTGTCTTCTCTCGTTGATTTGACTATAGCCTCTTAGTATAACGAACTCTCGATATGACGAACGGATTGGCTGATCCCATCAGTATTCCACAATACTAGATGACAGTCTATAGCGAACAACAATTTGGACGGCAAATTTGCGAAATTTCGTCATGAGCTTCGAGGATGGGGACGCCGCGTTGAAAAATAATATGGGTTTGGACGTTTCATTAGTGAAAGATACTTTTGTTCTTTGCGCCAATCGACGTTGACTGACTTGTAAATGTCGTTATTACCCTATTGTGTGGTGTCACTTTGATCAAAGTAAAGATGAAGCTAAATTGAATTGCATCTCCAGTGTGCAGTATGAGACAGCATCACAGAAGTACTGTCGGGGGGAAAAACTGTCATTTCAGAGGGTAAAAAGCTGCATAGGAACGACAAAAAAAAGTGTAAAAACAGACCTCTCGATTTCCCATCCCCTTGGCGTTCGTTATAGAGTCGATTGTACACTGCTTCGCAACATTTTGTTCACAATCGCGGAAATAGTATGGAAAATATCAAGGACAAGGAAAATGCATAAGAAACATGAAATCAAATTTTTAAATCTTGAATTTTGTTTACAGTATGCCTGCAGACAGAAATATGCGCTCAATTTTACTCCAATTGTACAGTTTTTTTTAGTTTTGAATTGATGATTGACATTGATGGGTTCAGAATATTTTTCTAGCTCACGGGCACATACATGTACATGTACATCGTGCAAATAAAGCTGGATATACATTTCACTGACGCACAGAATTTTTGACTGCTCTTGGCACAGATGTGGTGACGTTAAACAATTTGCACCACATGATGTTTTCACCTTCACTGTACATTTAAATTTAACTCGGCAATGTCATTCTGCCATATGGTCGACATTTTGCAAAATCGAATAAAAATCGATTAGTTGGACTAATCGATAAGAAATAATCACGTGAAAAGGGTTCCAGGAATTAATACACAAATAAATGAATAAGGAAAGATGAAGTGAATACAGCTTGGTGCATGAATAATGATAATAATGAATAAATGAAAACGAGAATATCGATTTGAGTAAGCTTTGTTATTGAAAAGTTTTACAGTCATAAAACCAGAAGGGGTTTCGAAAACAGCTGACCGCCATGCATTAGCTAGCACCCTCTGACGGCAAAACCTTCAACTAAAACTAGAAAAACTAAAATAAGTTTTTCAGAAAAGTTGCATTTACAAGATCCTAACTACCTTAAAATCAGCAATAAATGAGATCACATAGATATATTATGTTTTGGGAAATCTGAAAATTTTGAGAGAATAATTGTTTTTAATGCACAAATTGACCACAAGGGCATGGAGAGGAAATCAGAAGGGAATTTTACTGACCCCAATTATGGAGGACGCATCCAAAAAATTGCTTATCGATCAATTATGCAAAAAAGTACAAGAGGGATCTAGTTTACCGTTAATCTATACACGTGGTGAAAAAGAACCCAACACACGGTGCGAATGAACGAGCCAAATATATCAAATCAAACACGATTTTAACGAGAAAAAAACCTATACAAAATAATTACTAATAAAATAACAGCACCAGATGTTATGTAAAAATCAAGTCGAGCATACCGAAAAAATCAGAATTAAATAGGGAACCTAATGTACTAGTATACAAAAGTGTCGTAATTTAGTTGAAGGTGTTGGTATTTATCTATTAAATCGTTAGGGCTAAAACCTTCACATTTTCCATGTGTGTTCCTTAGGTGCCAAAAACCTTGCAAACAAAGTGTTTTTTCGTACTACCCTACCTAAGGAGGATTAAACAGAGGGGTGGGTATAATACATGTACATCTCCCAAACTGTTAGGGCTACACCCTTGAAATTTTGCTTGCATGTACCTTATATTTAAGGTTCCAAGAACCTTGCTAACAGTTTTTTTTCGTAATACCCCAACCCCCCCGTTATGGGGTCAAATAGAGGGGTAATATCCATATGACATTAAATACATGTTTAAAAACCATGCTTTGTACTAAACGCACGAAAACGGTAAAAATAATTTGGATAAAAACAAAAAAAAAAAATAGATGGAAACTTAAAATTCACTAAAAGGTCAAAAACATGAGCTTCAATATGTGTCTAAATACACTAAATTACTGCAAATTGAAATCTAGGATTGAAATCATTGTGAGCTCATAGCAAATACAATACAGTTACTAAGAGTATAACGAACCGATTCCCATCCCTTTACACCCCACATTAACAAAGTCCCACTGGCACCCCACCCGAACTTTGCCATATAGGATTTCGTGCATATTGCTCCACCAGTGGCAGATCCAAGGGGGTGGGAGTGTCATGGGGGTCATGACCCCCTCCTTAATCACTGTATCCACATTAGAAAAATGGAAAAATGTCGAATTTGTAAAAATTAGGGCAAAATCTTACGTTTTTACTGTGCAATCCCAAATGGAAAAATTATATGTGGTTAATATATTTCAAAGACATAGGAATATAGGGTAAATATATTTCCAATTTCCATAAAACAACATATATTCTCATTATATGGTGTATTGCATATTCCCACTATATTCCACCAGTTAGTTGGCAATGTCACCACTAGGGCCCTAGGTATGACAAATATTCATATGGTGTGACTATTCAATGTTGACTGTGAGCCACCATTGTTTCGTCTCTCACTGGAAATCTGTCAACATCCAAATTTTCACATTTGTATTTACAATTTTCACAGATTTGAAATCAGCATCGTTTTAGGAGACCACAATTAAGTTAAGTAACGTCTTATTTGCAGCCTAAAATTACTGAAATTGACATTAATATCATTGTGACGATCACGTGGCATTTCACTGCCGAAAATGTGCTATTTATGCGGCAATTTCATTGCGTGAATAAATTTGAAACTCATCAAATTGCTACAAAATACAGTGCCAACATCCAGTGTTCAGCCTAAAATCACTTAAATTTACATTATTAGCCATCATCAAACTATCACTATATCATTGCCGAAAATACTGCATATTTCATTGTCTTAAATAATTGAAGCTCATAAAATCGCTGTTAAATACAGCGCCAACATCTAGTATTACACTGTACATTGTCACGTATTTATTTGGCACTGATTTTAGGAGTTAAATTATTTAACCATATCATTTCCTCAGAGACTAAAATGTTCTGCAGGAAATATATGCTGAATGCGTTGAAAATATATGCAGTATATCAAGAAAATAGCCTTTATAATATATGATTGCATATACATGTATGCAATACATAAAGGGAATATGTGGTAAATATTGTTAATAAAAAAAAAGCAAAGGCAGGCACCATAGGCACTATGGTAAACTAAATAGGTGTAATGGTAAATTAGTAAGGGAAGGGATGGTCATGTCCGATTTTGGAGGGTGGCTCTACCGACAATTAGGCCTGTAGAGATATGAAAAACCATGAAAACTGCAATCCAGACATCCAACCTGGGAAGCAAATCCAGGTCACCCGTACAGCAGGCGGAGACCTTAACCAACGACCAACTTGCTTAGTAATTTGCATTGAAAATAGACTCATAATCAAACTTGCCTTGCAATTTGTTTTGCTAATTTAATTTTAAAGTTAGGAACAGTAATTCATTGTTTATGTACAGTATATATTTCCCAGATATGTAACAATATATGAATTGTAATATATTATAAATATAATGTGTTTTGTAATATATCAGAATATATGAAATGTACATTCCAAAAACATATTATGAACATACATTGTCAGATTATAGATTTGTAAAAGATATTTGTTAGTGTAAATTATAAATATAACAAGTCTTGTAGAATATATGTTAAGTATATTACAGATATATCCAAGTATATTTTAAATATAATATGTACATATTATTTTTCGTATGGGCGGTCCGACTGCGGTAGGCAGTGTCGTTGATTTGATGTGGGTGTTCTGCTAGAACGCACGTCCTGTAAGGCTATAGATTAAAGCGCCTTAGCTGCTTGCATTAAAGAAGGCTGGTAGAAAAAGCGCCATAATTATCCGTCTGAAACATGCGCGTTTATCGACTGCACGTCTGCATTGCATAATGGATGCTGCGTCACCGTGCGTCCAACGGTGCGTTAACGAACCGTAAAACAATGCCTGCAGCTGGCCTTAATGATATCTTCCTGCGCTAACGCACCTGAATATTTAAATTTTCGTTTTCATTTTTGCCTATTATCGACCTATTAATGCGCCTGAAGACGCTATTAGATTAGCGAAACGTCGTGCAACTGATGTGTCGAAACTGACCGTGTTGTACACAATTATTTCCAACAATTAAGCTACTGTGACCGCCTTCAGTCCAGATAAGGACTGCCTCCACAAAGCAGTAATTCTGGTGATACAAGTATACATGGTTTTTCATGTTTCGATCGAAACACTTGTTAGAATTTCCACTCCTGCTGGTGATGTGACACGGAATCTAACAACAAATACCGCAGATCCAAGAATGACGGAATAGAACGGTGAAATTTTGGAATGAAAATGTCCCCCAGATTGTGTTCTGTATCGCAGAAATACAAATTATGCATTTGGTCAATTTGTCGTTGATGACATCAGCGAAATGAATGAACTGCTGCTTTCTACATGTATATGACTTCACTGTTAGTATTGATAATGTTATTTAAATAACTGATATGAAAGATATGTCTGTTTCAATTTCCCATGGTGCTGTACAATTGTATGTACATGCAATTCTGGCAGCATCATTTTCGTCTATCTTTTTCCTCTACACTTTAACTGTAAACATTTGTCCAATTTCTCAGAAGCAAGGAACGGCATGACTTTAAAAGTCAGGATTTGCAAAAAATTTTGCAGTTGGACAAGATGGCGCCCTCGTATACACGTCTAATGTTATTCGGCTCTCTGGTCCTGATATTAGCCTTTGTCGCACAAAAGGTATTGGAAACAGCACACATCTGGCTATATCAACTGATGAATGTATTCATATTGCATGATAATTTTTTTTAAGTTCGTGTGATGCAATAATGTGTGCAATATACGTTTCAGGTGTACTTGAGTGAGGAGGAGGAGAAGGAGGAGGAGGAATGCAGTGCCAGGGGCAAGTGCTTTTTAATGTTCTCAACATGTAAATGCAGACTAGAAACATTCAATAAAAAAGTTAAATGAATGTGAAACATGTTCTCAGCATGTTTTCCAAGATAAGGTTAAGCTTATATGGATGATGACGAAAATGACAGGGTTCCCTCAGAAATGAAATTTTCAACTTCACTGACTTTTAAGCTCATAAAACAAATTTCATGATGCTCAATATGAAAACAATTACAAATGCTATATATATTGCTGATGTATAATTTATTATTATAAACAAAAACAAGAGATGAAATAAAAGTATATGCAAACAGCAAATTAAATTTGAATTTCAAAGTAAGCCTGGCATCCAACACATGTATATCAAAGCTGATAGTGAATTTACCCGTATCAATATGGAAGGTTTTTTTTGCTACATTATTTAACACAATCTTCTTATAAATTGTACATTCTGCACAACGTTTCGGCAAATGAATGCCTTCATCAGGTGCATTATTATCTGAACATTAGGAGAATTAGGAGAATAAAACGTTCATCATGCCAGTCACTGTTCCAAAGAAGATCAACTTTCAATAATATGCAAGGGTGATATTGGGCAATCTCCTGACTTCTGTGTTAACATATAACTATACAGGGTGATCAATAAGTCCGTTTCCTTGTGACACCTTGGATGGGGTTGAGGGCGCAATTGTGAGGATCGGACATACATGTAATGGCAAAGCAGGTATGCTCTTGTTGACGACAGTAAATTTGATGCCCTTGGACCGTTCCGTCAAGGTCATGTGAACTTCATCTTGTACGCTTGTAATGTTAGAGCAATACTTTCAATTTGAATGCTGTAGACTAGCACGATATTAATCTAAAACGGTTCATTTAGTACAAGGAAACGTTTGTGTTAACTTATTTCGAATTTTTGATATGGCTTGTTTGATGTTTTGCTGCAATGCTCTGCAGCAGGTCAGTGAAGTGGTATCAAAGCCGTAAGGCTGAATACCAGGATTTAACTACATGATGGATGCCCTATCATATCTTTACTGCCATTCTGCGAAGTTGAACTGATTCCACTATAGGAACAACACTGGCATACAGTATTTTTAGAATTTGTACAGAGAAGGGTGACTGCACTGTTTTGCTGCAATTAAATCTGTGCAGCAAGTAAGCATGAAACCTGACGTAGTAACATTCGAAATAAATTCACACAAACGCTTTCTAGTACTAAAGGAACCGTTTTTAGACTAATATCGTGCTCCTCTACAACTTTCAAATTGAAACAATCGCGCTGACTGTACTATAGAGAATTCAATCGTCTGTTTGCAATTGGTCATGTCAGTCGCTCCACTTCGGCAAGTATGGCAGCCATTTTCCTTTCACCAATGAACTAGACTCTGGTGGAACCTGAGCCTGGAAGAACTGATGTATAATTAAGCTTAATCTCTCCGATTGGCTGTTCCCCAGTCTAATCTTTCTTTGGAAAGACCAGATACCAGATAAATGTCGAATGACCTTGAATGATGGAGTTGTTCAACTTACAGTTCAAGGTTAGGTTGGGTCCCTCCTAGAGACCTCGTTCATGACTTGTTATATTGCCATTATCACATGTGTCATATTTGCGCTATCAAGATAATCAAAGTGGGTGGGACTGGGATCTCGCATTTCTGAATCAAACTGTATCAATACTAACAAACGAAAATTCCCCATTTCGAGATGCGAAGTTGGCAGTGCGCAATCTCCTTACATTTCGTCAACTTATAACCATATCTGTAAATGTTTATGAAGTATTGATGTTAACTTTCTGATGGTCACTTTCCTATGACATACTGTACATGTATCTCATTTGATATTGCTGAGACCTCTGAGACTTCAGTTTCGATTGACAAACGGCAATTTAGTTCATATTAGAGCTAAACCAATAAAACCATTCCCTACAACCTTAATTAACTTTCACTTTTCTTAAAATTGAGCACATGTCAATTATTTTCAAAAGTGAATGTTTTTCCCATGTCAATATTCTGTAACCAGGGCAAGGAAGTCCCTGGCCTTCCAGAAAATAAAACTACCTGGTACACGCAGGCTTTTTAATAATTGATTGTTCTAATTACAGAACAGTCTACTGTCACGCCTTCCAGTTGCTGTCCTCGAATAATGTACGGAAAACCAAGCAAAACGAAATACCCTTGGATTGTAAGGAAACGCCATTATTATTAAAGTGAATCACCAAAATTGAGCATTAACTGGACATTTTTGATAAAACATGTGTCTGAACCAATATCCCTTTGGACGTTATCTGGAAAAAAGCAAGAACCATTTGAAAAAGTTAACTCAGTGTCTCTGACGAATGGAGAAAAACTTTTTACATCCAGCCATCGATGTGGAATAATTGCAGAAGAACCATTCTACAGTGTCCATTACGTTGTCCTATTTAATTTAGTCAACAATACTCTCATTCGGTTCTCATGAGTGCACTTACACATCTTTACAGGTGTCTTTGCACGGTTCCGGCGAATTTTTCAAATATAAGGAAAATAGCAAAGAAAAGTTATACGACTCCTTCAATTGCGCTGGATCGCTGATTAGCCACCGATGGATTTTGACCGCCGCCCATTGCCTCTACATTAACGAAGGGTCAACTCAAACACCTAAATACAGGTTACCAACTATATACCTCAACCAAAATGGTAGTTCGCGGCATATCGTAGTCAGAATGAGTGAATTCCTTGAAATTTTCTCAAAAGTCAGTGTAGCATGTCATGAGCGATGTAATCAGCGATGCATCAGGTTTTCACCTGATATAACCTGAAACCGTTCTATCAATGTAATTCAAACTATGTCTTGTAATCTAGTGAATTTAGAGCAATATTTCCAATTGGAATGGTGTAGAGCAGGAAGTTTTGAGTTTAACAACATGTAATTTGAGACTGAAAAACGTTTTTGTTAATTAATTTATGCTCGATATCTGAATATAATATCCGATGATATCGTATACATGTATATATAATGAAGACGCTTCATTTTAAAGATGCGACTGCGCGAGACAGTGCTGGTGCATCAAGATGACATGAAATACCACAAATTCGGTATAAATTCACATAAACACTTCTGTGTACTAAATATACCGATTTTCTCCTCCTCAACAACCTTCAAATTGGAACTTTACTATAGGTTGCGAGATACATTTTCAATTACATTAATAGTATCGTTCAAAGTCGAGGTGAGTGACGCCCAACAGGCCCAGTTAGTAAGTTCATGACTTGTTACTCTAATATGGCTATAAGCTGTTTTTGTCCTATTTGCCCCTTTAGGCAAATTCGCCGAAACTTTAGTTAGACTCATGTCATATTAATTAATTCAGTAATTGCATTCAACTATAGCAGGCTGCTTCGCAATAATGAAATCTTGGTCAATTTTGGTGGGGTCAACTTGCGCGTCAACCCCGAAGCCGATCAAATCCGCAGTGTAAAAAAGGTTCTATTCCACAAGAAGTACAAGGCTGACCGATTTCGCTACGACATCGGCTTGCTGGAACTCGACCAACCAGTCACCAAGTTTTCTGCTGCCATCAGACCAATCGTCCTTCCAGAGGAACCATTTCATCCAGAAGACATTAAGGAATTCCTTTTAACAGGTTGGGGATGGACGGAGATGTCTAATTGTAAGTTACATACTGTTCATTAAAGCTGTCATGAAGTTTTTTCATTATAGTATGAGGTGTTGCGGCCAGCGCACCCATCAAATGAATTTGACCAAGCACATACTAGTACACGTAGTCTGTTCATCAGCAGAATGGAACTGCACCATTACTAATGAGAGCTTATTCCAGCGAGGAGAAAGCCATACCCACGATGCATGGCAAGTACGTAACAAAATGGCTGGTTTGGTTGGTGGGAATGACCTGACAGGACTTATTGCAAACAGGCTCTTGCGTTCTATTGGTCCATCTGAATGTTCCCCAGTTCCATTCCTTAGTTGAACAGACTATAGTTTCCTGAGTTGTCAGTGATCTCTATCAAAAGTTTATTCGATAAATTCCAAAAAAGTTGTATATTGAAAATTATTTTATGATGCAATGTATCCAAGAATGACACGTGACACATGCACTCTGTAATGCATCGTCCGGTATAGGTACCAGTGAAGTCCTCAAGGAAGTAAAGATTGACCATGTTACACGTACCGAATGTGCCAAGATTCGCAAGGAAAGAATACTGGAACACATGATGTGTGCGGGCAAGAGGGAAGGCAACAAATATCTTGATGGAAACGCGGTAAAGTGCTAATATTCAAGTGCTAATATTGCAGTGATGTGTAGTAATGTGCAGTAATGTGCGGTGATGTCCCCTAATTGTGCAAAGCGAAAACCTCATTGCATATTGCATTCAGGCACCATAGCACATAACTAGACTCTTTACTAGATGAGCTAATGTAAACTCCATTACTTTTTAAGGATATACTACTGTATATAGCCTGCCCAAAACGTGTACAAAATGCAGTGTTTTCTAACTTTACGTGCTAAACCAACCTGCAAAAACGTAATTTTCTGATTGGGCAGCATTCGAGCCAATGCAATTACTGCAAACTCATGTGCCATGAGAAAAAAATCACTTTCTCACTGTCTATGTCGTAGGGCCAAAATCAGCTAAATCAGCCCACATCAGGTATCTCATAAGCCCATGCATCCCATGAATCACAGCAAAACTCTGGAGGCTATTAATATAACTCTTCCTCCTTGTTTACCGATGGTCTGTTCCAAAAATCAACCAATGGACAGTTGGTGGGTAACAGTGAAATTTAAATGCGTTTGTGAAGAATCTTGACTGTCCTAACTGTCCGAAACTTGAATGAAATGCAAGCATTAAATGACCCTAATCTTATTGCTGTGACATTTCTATAACGTCCATGACTGGAATTTTAATTTATAACTTTTTCATGACTTCCACGCCTGTTAGGCATGGGCTAAGTTTACAATGAAATAAGTTACAATGAAAGCCACGTGTTCTCCTTTTCTTTAAAAAAGAAAGATATCGTCATTAAACAGGGTCCCCCAGAAATTCAGTTTTTAACTTCCCTGACTTTTCGCTGACTATTCCAGCTTTTAAAAGCTAAAATTTCCCTGACCATTTAAAATGTGAAGATATTACATATGCCAATGTAAAAAAGTTCCTGGCAGCCAATGAATGCTAGGCTGATGAAGTGTATCATTTTCCGACTTCTGTGTCTCGTATGTCAAACTCATTACAAGGAAAGGCTCCCGAAAAAAAATAGTAATACTGGAATAAATGATGTGTGCGGGCAAGAAGAAAGGAGACAAATATCTTGATGGAAACAAGGTAAACATACTTTATCCTAACAGACTGTCCATGGTGCTGCCCCCAATTTGCGCAAAGCGGAAAACTCATTGCACATTGCATTCAGGCACTATGACCATAGCACATAACCAAGAGTGTTTGCTGGATATGGTAATGTAAATTCCATGGCCTTTTAAGGTTATTGACGTATACACTGTATTCCCTGCCTAAAATATGTTTAAAAAGCAGTTTTTCCAACGTGCAAACGCTAAACCAACCTATAAAAAGAAAAAAAAATCACTTTCTCACTGTCTATTTCGGAGGGGCAAAGTCAGCTTATATGTTGCAGTTTAGTAGCATATGGTACTTGAACGTCCCCTAACTTATATGGTGTTCCACCACATGTTTGGTAGTATTTGGATGGTATCACATGAGCCCATGCATCCCGTCAATCACAGCAAAACTATTGAGCCTACAAGTATAACTATTCCTCTTTTGTTTCCTGATGGTCAGTTCCAAAAATCAACCAGTGGGCATTCAATTAGTAGGCAACAGTCAAAAGAAAAGGAAGTGGCGAATCTTGACTGTCCCAACTGTCAAAAAATTTCATGACCCTAATCTTATTGCTGTTACTTTTCTATAACGTCCATGATTCGAAGTTTTATTTATGACTTTTTCATGACTTCCACGCCTGTTAGGTGTAGGCCACGTATTCATTATTATTGAATGACAGTCACGTTCTCCTTTTCTTTAAAAACGGAATGGATGGATATAGCTTTCCTGCATGCAGACATTAAATTCGTGATATCTAGGCTAGGGAAAAAAGCAACTTGCCAGGGCTAACGATAAGAAACCTATTCCTGTCAGATGTTTATTTTAGTAAACAGTAGATATTTTTTACCCAACCATCTTCAACAATCACCACTTTTAAATCTTTCTCTTCAGGGCGATTCCGGAGGAGGATTGGTGTATCTAAACAGCGAGAACGAGTACATAATAGCTGGGATTGTTTCTTTCGGGCATCGTTACACATACGAAGCACCCAACGGTCCAGTATGCGAGTTCGAATCCACACGTGATCAGCCGGGGGTCTACACACAAGTTTCAAAGTTTCTTAATCCTAATACCCCGCTTCCACCGGATTGGTCAACTGAGGGTGCCTAGCA
>JAQFYZ010004208.1:0-11581 GCA_034695085.1 Cylindroiulus punctatus | reverse complement strand
AAGCAATCGTATTACATGTAAGTACACTGTTTACATCACAGCCCCTTAGATATACTGTGCATGTACATGTACTGTATGTACTTATGACAAGCGATTCATGGAAAAAATGTGAATTTTTGGTGGATTTGCAGTGACAAGACAAGAAGTTTGAAGACCTTATGTAATAATTACCAATAAGTAAAGTAGGGAAAAACAACTTTATTGACTACCAATACCTTGTTATACACAGACATGTACATGTAATACAGTATAGAAGCTGTTCAACGTGGCGTCCTGCCCAATGACCACTTATTTTGTTTTCGACATATCAACTATTAGCATACCTCAGAAGTTGATTTCATCGATGGGTAATTAAATTACATTCATCCATTAAATAAGGCAGTCTAATTGAACCTAACTCAATCTGCTTCTGAATCAATCGTTGCGAATTCAGAAGTTCTAAGAGTCATTTGATAACGATGACCCGGTGTGTGTTCTCATACTTCGATTGATAGGTGGTATACAGTTCTGATTTTGACACGGTACATAAAACCAAACGACACATGTCCCCGAGTGACAGTGTCCTTTCGTTCGACGTCTATGATGAGCACTCGATAATAACAACGATGGAAAGAAATTCGCTATCTACAGTGAGGAATCAGGAGAGAAAGGGTAAAGGCCATCGCGAAATGAAGGTTCGTACGTGGAGTCAAAAAATATATAAAAGCAAAAAGTGGGAATAACAGGGGCCTGGGTGCAGCGAGTTCCACGGGGGTAAATCAGCCATTTACCCCTCATTAAACTCGGCTTGACGAATCTAACGACCGAGATGAGAACAAGATTGTTGGCTGTGAAGAAATAAGTCAAAGGGCTGAAAGGGGGTACTCGGAAAGCCAACAATGGGCTCCGTACCAATTGAACCCCTTTCTTTTCTCCCAGCTCGTCTTCTCGCCACCTTTAACCCCCCGCTTTTTAGCCCCTCTTTCAAAGCGTGTAATGGACTTCATTTATTCAATACACGCTGTCAGACATGCTTCTTTAAACACGAGCTGCTTCCATCCCACCCCACTTTTTCAGCGTCAAGCCATACAGCACTCGAGCTGCTGGCGCACCAACCACCGGTTCGATCAATACATCTCCAAATTGTGGCAAACACGACCCAGTCAGACCTTCTTGCAGACAGACGATTGCATCGCACGCCAGCGTCATCAATACAATCGGTGGGGGCACTTTGTCACTCCAGCTAAGCGCTAAGGATGCTGCAACTGCTTGCAGAGCCAATCCTCATGATGGCGATTTCGCATGCACACTTCCGAAAAAATATGCCAGGAATGTTAGCATTGCATCTGGTGTAACAAGAACCGCCAAAATAAAGTAAGAAAACCGGCCTTGGGACGACAATTCTGGTGTATTTTATGTTATTATTTTAGTTTACTTACTGTAGCTATAGTAGAACCACGAAGTGATGGAATAGAATCCAATCGCCAATAGAATCCAATCGCCAGTTTGCGATTGACTAAGTCTAGTATTTCGCATACAGCGCCACTGGTGAGAGGAAAGAGCTCAAAAACAACAACAACATTGGAGGCGCTTCAGTTTGAGGCAGCAGCCATATTCCTTTCAACAACTAAAAACCAGGAATCCCTAATCAATAAGCGACACCTCTCTGATTGGCTGTCCTTCAGTTCCATCAGTTCGTATTTCTACTACATGTTGTATAATGCAATTTTCCTTCACATTTCATTTAAGTTTCCTTTTTTTTACTTGTTGAAAAATTAATTTACATTTTGTAACTTTTTGTACTCGTGTAAATCATCCCTCCACCACATGACATCTCAGGTGCTAACTGTGGGTGTTAAATTCAATTCAATTGAACAAGTTAGCGTAGTTGGCCTGCAGTATCTTAATGTAAGAAGAGCCAATCAGTGGGCCCTTTGTGAGATGAGTAGTTTAACAAAATATCCAATACAATTCAACTCGCCACATCCATACATGCAATTCGCTACAGTTTAATACACCCACGGTGAACACCTGAGATGCCATGGGGTTGGGAGATTTACACATTCAAAAATATTCGAACAGAAAAAAAGGAAAATGAATTTGAAATGAAATCCGCAGAATGTGAAGGAAACTCGCAGCAAACAAAGTAGATAAGTAAAATAAAATAATATCCATCGAAATGATATGCTGCAACCCAAGTACAAAAATCTTTCAGTGATTGAATACCATGGTTTTCACACAGGGATGGCAGTTCTTACTGAAAGTGCCACTGTTGTACGGTGGTCGTTCATACATTATATCATTATCTTTCAATGATTTTCAGCCCACACTTTGTCATTATCATTTACCGAAAGGAGTATACGTACGAACCAAGCATGGCAATCTCAAGATTACCATTTGGAGTAGACAGGAAAACAAATTGGATTAAATCTAATTTCAAGAGATTAAAACCTAAATACTTTTGCAAAACTATTTTTTTACTCAACAGAGGGATATAACCTGCTTTGTCAGACAACAATACCTTCCCTCGACAGTCTCAGGCTGGCACGGAGACAAAACACCTGTATATAGCTTTTTACTGTAGAAATCAAAGCTTAGGCTAAAAAACGATGTTAGTCAAATGAATTTTTAGTCATGAAATAATAATGTAAGCTCGTATATCACATTACGTTAGTTTTATTGGTTCAATACTCCTGTCCTTAACAACTGAAGAAAAATGCGATGCAAAATATTTCAGGCATGAAGATTTAATCAAATGAAATGCTAGCATCGAATGACACAAATAAAGATTGAAACCCAAGACGAACGATTAAAAATATAATGCAGAGCTGCGTATTTACATAATGTGAAATATTGCATTCGCGCTCATATTAATTTATTAAGGTTTCCTGCATCGGCATGGCTTCGGTGTATTGAGTTTACGGCGATAAAAAAAAAACGAAAACCGAAATGAGTTTTTCATTTGGAAATTACACGAGAACATATGTCGCCAAATTTAACTGTATTCTATATATATAGGAAATCACATTTTCATTAATACGAAACGAGAAATCGTTCCCGAAATGTGAACACTTGGAAACTCGATGCACGAGTGAGCTTCAGGGTATGTGCAACGTCTATAAAGCAAATAGGTTTAAGGGAATAACATAGACAAATATGTTGGTAATTTCGCAGAAATGCAATTTTCGAATAGGAATTTGAGTGCATCTACAAGTACATGGGTTTTCCTAATAAAGAGTTGGTGGATTACACCATCAGCCACATGGTTAATCACTTACAATATATACGTTGTTCAGATCAAAAGGTTATCTAGATTTAAAACTGAATCTGGAAATAAATCGAGTTTCAATACCCTGTTGGTGATTAATAGGCGCTCGGATTGCATTGATGGATGATTTCTGATTGTGCGGTGCATTGTGGGGCATTCGACATTATACAGGGTGCAACTCACAAATGCTAGTTATTGCAAATCGGGCACTGCACACCTGTCTTGAATTTTGTTAGGCTAGATCTCTTGCTTGCCAATCCCAGCATGCGCGAAATTTTGTTCGAATCTTTCGATCAATTGAATTTGCATAATTGCAAATAGTCGATAAAATCGATATTGTATAGAAAAAACTTACTGACAACCTTGTAGCAAAGTCAATAACCTCCATTACGATGTTGCTGGAACATCATAACCATTATCGAGTTGTTATCTACGCTTATCTATATGTATATGTCTCCATTTCCGGTAGGGGTTCACATTTGAAAACTATGGTGTTTTCCTGTTATCTAGATTTCTAAGTGCAGTCTGAATGGGGCATTAGTGATAGTACAGTATTGGGCACTGAGTTCAATTGAAGAATCAGCAATAACATACAATTTCAGTTGCAAACACCAACTATAGTGTCTGTACTTAGGGTGGCGTCCTTCACAACCTACTTAGCACGTCTCATTACATAACTTTTCCACCCAAATGTGTTTTTAGGCGCCAGACATCTTTTAATTAATCTTCATGCAAGGGATTACATGAGCGGGAAGCCCTTCGAACGCGGATTAAAACATTCCGACGAATTGAATTAAGGAATTTACGAGCTTATTTTATTAATCGTTAAAATTATCGTTTTTGTTTTTACTCGATGTCTGATTTTATTACATTAACACCAATTAAGGAAGCGCGAAACAGTCATTAACATCGTTACTTAGAGGCAGAGGAAAAACGCCCGTTCAGATTGCACACATGTTGGTCGTTTCAGATCTCAACATAAACAAAACCCTTCACCCATAGTTTCAACGTGGTATTATAGGAAGTGCATTAGTGATACAATATTACAAAACAATGGCCCTAGTACGTTTGACACACTGCACCCCAACCATCTCATATTTGTGAAAGACACTATGTAATTGTGGGCTTGCCCTATGGACTTGAAGGTTGCAGTGATTGCCTGATGACGGTTGGGCAGATAAAGAAATTACGTTTTAAGGTTTATTTATGTTGCATAAGGTCCTACAAGCGATCTCCATGGAATTATTGAGAAATGTGTGTACACGATCTGTTGCAAATGACTATGGGCAGCAATGAACGACTTCGAGTAACAACATGCTTTGTTGAATTAACATTCCAGTTCCACTTCCATATACATGTACATGTACTTAGTACAGTATGTGCTAACACACAGTATTTGACACACTCTGTATTTACTCGTACGTTTACCTCACTTAGCCCATTTAACAATTTGTACGCCTTTTATTGGGATGAATGTTATCCAGAAAATTTATGCGTAATTTATTTACAAAACTAATTGACGTTAATCAAACAGAAATCTGAAAACGCTATCAGGGCAGACACTTGTAGGGCTACGATCCCAAAAGCCATGGGAGTGCAAGATATGAGAGGAAACTCCATACAGCACATGTTCTGCAGATAACAGGTGACATTTGAACATTCAATTTATTCTTGGATGGCCATATGTTTCATTTATTTGCAGTATCACAACAATAGTTTTCTACGCATGACCAGTTACTTTTGTCAATTGTCCATATCGGGCCCAACCCCTCGAAGATTGTTCATGCTGCAAGATCCATTTTAACCATGCATGAATCTTGCATGGAGGAAAAGGATGTGGCAGATTGCGAATGTGCCATATGGCCACATTGCGAGGATACACCCTAACAATAAGCATCTATCTGGGTTATCTCCAAATTTCATAGTCTCGACTCCCCAAAGGTAGAATTACGTTCCTCTATTAGTATCATGTAGACGCCTAAACATGACTAATGGCTTAGCTAGTAATAGTAGAGCAAAAATGTTCACCTACAGTGCACAAGTAATTGGTAATGTGTCCCTTATCTAACAGCGCCCCCTGTCAGTTGGCATTGTGAAATGGTGGAGAGGTGCTTTGCAGCAGAGATATTTACTTTTTCGGTTATCTGAGATGGCGTGTTTTATATGCATAATGCACTTTTGGCTTTATTCAGCTTCATTGTAGTCTGCATGCCTGGTTGTTTGTTATGTCTGACTCCTGTGATTCAAATGGCGGACTATATAGTCCCATGGTGGAAGATTATGCCAAATTTATGCATTGCGCCTACTTCAATGTCAAAGCATTTTTTTTCACCATTGCAGTTTACTTTTGCCCATTTTCTGGCTGAAGGTAGATCGCAAACATGCACATCGAAAACATTGACAAAACACGATAGCATATTTAGTGATTTCACACGTTTTTTATTCTATATATTGGTTTGCTAAATTCACATTGGATAAAAGCAAAATAGGATGTTACGTGTGTTCATTTTGCAATTGTAACATGCCTCGTATGGTTAATCAAACCAACCCCTTCGACTACACTATTTATACTATCTGCTTATCCCCCATTATATTTCACAGAAGAAAATTGTGAATTCCGTCTGCGAATTCCATAGGTTGTCCCAAATAAATGCAAAAAACCTTCCTCCACATATATTTGAGGACAATACAAACGTTTGAAGCATTCAAAAATACCGTAAATATATACATTTCATTCAAACGTTGAATGCTGTCTACGTTTCTTGTGACAAAAAATACAAGAAACAGTGAAAAGCACAAAAAATCGTACTTTATGAAAAAAAAGCGATAAAACGCACGCCCAACGAACTGATTTTTTTGGTTCTATCTCGGTTTTAGTTGTTGTTTTATTTTTATTATCCATTTATTTTCGCGACATTTTGGATTTCGTTTTCGCCATCAAATTGAAAGCTTTTTTTATATCAGTCGGATGAAGTACATCATAAAAATGTATTTTTTTACACGAGGGGGCAGGAGGGATAGTTGCCAACAAATGTTGTTACGGTGTTTGGGCAAGCAGTTTATTGCCATCCCCTTTTTCCTATTTGCATAATCTCATCTTTTCCGCCGAAGAAATGGGGATTTTTTGGAGAAAAAAGGAGAGCTGAATTTGACAAATTGTTCTCATCCATTATTCATTAAGGGGCCGATGTGACAGACTAATGAGCAACCTCGGAGACACAATCAGCTATCGGATGATGGGCAAAGACTTGTGTGGTGAATTCAAGAAAAGAATAATAGAAAAAAAAAACGATGGTAAAAACTAAGCAAATTCACAGTTTTTGCAACAGGACCCCTCGAAGATTACTGCCACTTGTTCAACCGCAATTTGCCAGTTTGCTTAAAAAGAACACGATGAAAAGAATGAAAATAAAACGTACAATTCATGATGCACGAAGGCACTGATGAAATAAATTATCTCAACAAAAGCACGATTAAAATATTAATTAAAAAAAATAATCATATAGAAACTGCGAATAAATAGGTCACGTATACAATATCATATTCTTATAGTATCTCAGCAGGTGTTGAATAATGAACAATGTTTGGATACCCTACAGGATAATCCCTACTCAAATGTGCACAATATTTATTATTTCAATCCTACCTGTCTAGTATTCAAGAATGACGCCTGTCCCACCTGTTGCAATTAATCCTTATTATAATTGTTGCTTTTTGTTTGGTTTTTTTTGTGGCTCTTACTTGTCTTAACTTTAGGACTTCTACCATTTTCCAATTTTGCAATGAGTAGGTATATGATCAACCTGCACATTAATGCCAACAAGGGCCAGCCACCACTACCCAAGAGTTTTTGACTAACATAAGTTAGACTTGTTTTTAGTGCAAAACCAGTAGAAAGGATTCCAGCTCCATTCTCATCACGTTTTTCTCAAGATTCTCTTAGTCTTCACATTTCACACCAGCTTCTTCTGCTTTTGATTTCAGATAAAGGCAGACGATGTAGCTGGCTCTGAAGTGTTTACGAATGAGAAAAAAATAAAATTGTACATAACGCAAAGATAGCGAGAGACAAAAGTGGAAAAACTCGCTCTCATTTCTTATTCTCGAAGACCTAGCATATCCCACTTTCATACAAATGAAAAATTCACGGTTAATAAGATTATTCGCCGCAAACACAACTGGGTTGTGCAATATGCAAATCGGGCCATTTGATAAACTGTCGGTCTGGCTAAGCCCACGGCAAGTAGACAAACGTCTTATGCAAATAACCCTAGCCCTCACAGGGTAAGAGCAAAGCAAACGATTTTTTAGCTACCACAAAGCCCCAGGGGTTGTATTTTATGGTCTACGGCGAAATTAATGTTTAATACGACCAGAAGCTGAAACACCATCCAAAAAATATCTGTCTAGTCAAGTTAGTTTCGTTATTAACTTTCAAGAGTCAAACCTTCGTGAGTGATCTTTTCCTCAATTTTAATATTGCAACAATATGAATTTTTAATGACGTTGAACAATATCAACGATTAAAAGTTGCTACGAAGATGCACAAGAGTTTACGGACAGAATTTCACTGACGATTTTAATTTCAATAAATTGCAATCGATTTCCGCGTCCCTGAGTGCAACAGCATTAAAATAAAATAATTATTTGAATCCCAGACCCAATTTGTGATTAATTTAAGATAACCTAGCAATTAACCTGCTATTGCGATTTACTGTAGACATGTAAAAACAAGTCTAGTCGACCCTTAATTATCAAAATTGTAAATCAACTAAAGCATATCAAATGTTTTGGTGGTATCACCTAAGACGTGTTTCACTATACCAATGGTTATAACCTATGATCAGGGTAATAGGGTTCCCATAATAACTGACACAATTGCAGTAAGCCAAAATTGGTGCACAAGGACACTTAATTTATGTGAATATTGAAAGGTAATGCACCAAAAATGTCCAAATCGCATAGAAATATAGGGAATACTGCCAAAAACCAAGATCAAGGTAAACAAAGTATACCCTGCATACTACAGTATAAACTTATCCAGGTATATTTGAACTCCATTAATTCCGTACATGTCTAATGTGATGTTAACATATTGAATTTCTGAACTTACGACTATCAGGGCAACATCTAAATTAACCTACTGTATATGCTGTCCCTTGAAGGTGGCAATCATTAAATACACAGTCGTACGCACTGTTTGCCATATTAAGTCATAAATAGGATTATAATATACATGTACATGTAATTCATGTGCATTGCAATATATCAAATGTAATGGCAAATATGGATAGGGATGACCCATATAAGACATTACTAGCTGGCATATAGGGATGTGTACGATCATGTATACGGCCATATAAGCTTACATAGTTGATATGTATAGGGTGGCTATATGCATGTTTATATGCGGTCTTATGCTGTATTTAACCATAAATGATCAACATGTACTTTTACCACCTACACCTTAGCATTTAATGTCAAGTTACATGAGATAAAAATGAAATGTTTTTTCTGGATGGGGTTAAATAAAGTTCTGTTATTGGGCTTTTATAATCGATTAGGAATATACTAAATATAATACAAAAATTGTACCTCTTTACATGTAACAGCGAATTACCAAAATTTAAACTAGTCATCTACGATGACGATGACATTCCGTGTTTTTGCCACTTTTGGATATTTTAGCTAAACAAATTGCACAGACTAAGCTGGATCCATTTTATGGCAATTTCCTCAAAATAGCCATCCTATTCATATTTAGCAATGTCCATTTCAGGCGATGGATAACTTAGCTAATGACCTACAAACAAATAACAATTCGGCAATAAACATATCCAGTCGGATTAGTCGTTATCACAATCACGAAACTAGGAAATTGCTTAATTTCATTTAGAGCTGGCAATTGCGCCATGCAGCATTAAAACGTAAATCCCACCCCAACTAAGCTGTCATGGAGATGCGCTTAGAAGTAATCTAAGCATGAATAAATTAGAAAACAAGTAGGAATTATTCCCGAAAATTATGCTGGCTGGATGAAATTACCAAACAGACTTACTTTTGAATCAAGAAGGTCCAATTAAACTGAAATGAAATTATACGAGAAGTTGCTTTTAAAACATACAAGACCCAATTTGCTTCATTCAAGACGGTTTCATGTCTTGATGTTTAACGTTAACTAGATCTCGTTTTAATAATCCTGGTTTTAATTTCAAAGTAGAAATTTTCCCAATTATAAAGTTTTACCATAAAAACCCATGCAATTACCATTACCAAAATGTTGATCATATTAATAGCACGTGATCATTGGACGCCTCTAGCACAACTTCATAAATTAATTCCCAAATTATGGCGAAAAATCTATAATTATGTATTTCCAGAATTAAAAGCTCTCCTGGCAACTGGTATGGTAAATGTGATGTCACAGAAACAATACCCCTTAGGTTTCCATTCCCCCAAGTGGTGACAAAAAGTGAAATGGTATAGGTTTCCTATAAAGTGACTTCAAAGGAGAGTAATACGTTTGATGTTTTTTTTTTCCAATGACGAGAAATATTTTTTATGGAATTTGGGACTTTTCTTGCACTTGAATTAAATTGCCGACGTTAACACCAGGAAATCTGCTATAAATTTCGTCATACATCCCACCCCGATAAGCATTACAACATTTTTAAGACATAAAAATTCGTCTTATCGATTTCGTATCAACAGCAGAATCAATGGCGATGTAGGCCATCCACTGACATTGCAAAACGGTTTCATTAACCCCTAGCTGTTCGACTTTGATACTTCCAGAGCGAATATATTTTGACATTTCCTGAGAACAAGCAGATATAAGTAGTCATTTAATAAAATCTCAAAGCTAAACAAAAAATTAATCATTCTTGAAAGAAGCTGTCGTATGAATCAATTGAAAATGGTTAACATGACTAAAGTTACTCATGTTAACCAAACATTTGCATATTTGGTTTCCCTAAATGGTCATCAAAACTTCCTTTTAGTTCCAATTCCGGCCCTGATGGAGATGTTTTAATCCCCTGGAATTTTCCTGTCTGCCAAGCAGTGTTGTCATCCTGTAATATTCATTGCCACGTCAGACTATTTCCAATCATTTAAGTAATTTCCTTCTAAAGTTTGGGAGTTAACAATACGCCCCCATAGTCAATCCGTTAAAGAAATCAATGTAAACGAAGAATAGGTAGTTTTCGCTTGCTTTTAATTAAATAAAAATCGTATTCGACTCATGAGGCTATTAATACCAGGATGCACTGATAATCGATTTGCATTCGCTATTAAAAGAAATATTTGAAGCGAAAGGAATTTACCAATTTCGACTTTTCCCCTAAACACAATGTCACCGGCACACGACAAGGAGCATCTGATTTCATTGTTTGCAATGTCACAAACAGATTTTAAGTAATCCCAAGTCAAGCAAAAAGTAAAGGCTTGTGATTTCATTCAGCAAACTGGCTTTGAAAATCGCATCTTAAGATGACAATTCTCTTTGTTGTTCCCCAGTTACCAGGCGATTAACTTACGAATTTTAGTTATGAAAATGAAAGGGTTCACCAATTGTATAAGTGAACAGGAATCTTGAATTAATACTATGTTTGAAGTCACGCCATACAATTTAAATTATAGATACCTAAACTGTGGGTCAACGCCAATTTCCTTTAAGCCAAAATACATACAGATATAAAAAAGCTAGTTCATACAACGAAAACCAAAACTACTTTGTTTTCATGCATCCTTAGCAATGCAGATGCTCGTAAAATTGCATGAGAAAAAATTTACGTTTATTTGCTGGATTCAAAATTCATGAGAGAATCGGGTCCTTCAAAGAAGCTAAACAAAGGAGAAAACGCATGCAGGTACGTGCACTTTAACATTTTCAGAAAATGCAATAAACCAGCGAGCAAAATTGCAAAACACGGTCTTCCTCCATACGCTACTTGTATACTGTGCAGTTCATACAGGTTGTATGAATAGTCCACAAATAGACGAAATCATGATGTATGGAGGGTCTAAAACATGCAGAAACTATTTTAATCTAACACTTTTGTAAACATATGAAGAATGCAACAACGAGTATTTTCCAAATTTGTTCCAGCTCGATATAACAGTATTTGGATAAGCAACACGCTATCTTCACTGCATGGTAACATATTCATCATGGATGTCTATTTAAATGTATATCTAGATCATGATTTAACTTCTGATGTAATTCGTTGTTAGTTGTCAACTTCGAATAAGCTACTTCGTTGTTAGTTGTCAACTTCGAATAAGCTACTTCGTTGTTAGTTGTCAACTTCGAATAAGCTACTTCGTTGTTAG
>JAQFYZ010004207.1:0-11581 GCA_034695085.1 Cylindroiulus punctatus | reverse complement strand
AACATTTTGTATGTTGGTGAATCTGGGGCACCTTTTTCATCCTGGATACACAGTAGGAGGATTAAACTGAGTTGAAACAATTTACTTGAAAAATCGCATTTAAAGTGCCTCAAAACTCATAATCTTGCTTCTCATTTTTGAAAATTTTCTGGGGGATTTTTTGTGTAAAATACCAATTAATAACAAGGATTAAAGCTATCGAACATAAAGCCAACGATTTCCAACATGGTGGCTGTTCCCTTTTCTACAATTAATATCATGGCGTACAGTATTAATAATAATAATATTATTATCATCCGTTCAGTATAAACTATGCCAATATTGATGATTAACTGGGGGCTTATTGGCCCCCGATTTAAGACCAATTCTAGTAGTAAATCTTTGTAACTTACCACGTTGGTAATATGGGTTGGATTGATGGACAATCCCAGTATGCGCAGTGCATGGTGGGGGCGTTCTAAGTCATATCTAAATTCCATGACCATTAACCACCCCAATTCCCTGACTTTCCCGGTTTTTTCAGGCCGTGCAAACCCTTATAAAACAAAATCCAAGAACGAAAGAAACTACGGTACATGTACAGGGTTCAAAGATAAAACCCCAATTGTTAAAAGCCATGCAGTCCTTTGAACATTGGCTACATTGCGTATTTGCAGAAAACGATGCAATGTGCCACTTACTGATAGCCCACATTTCCAGGAACTTGTTATTTCAAAGACCAACCTTTGACCCCGCAGTCTAGCGAGCATTTCTGGCCATCTTAGGGAACGAATGCGCAAGAAACTATACTGTAAGACGATTGTTCGGATACGAGAGTGTGCTCTAATCTATTAAAAATACAAAATTTTATAGCATAAATCTCCAGATTATCCCGGTTTTTAGGCAAAGTTTACGTCATGCAACGTGTGATTTATCACTCAATGTGGTTTGGCCTTTGCTTATCGGCTGAATGTTTGCCGCATTCCAGAGTTGGTCTTTCCGTTTCGATAAAGTGGATTGTTGACAGCTGAAGCTGCAGGGAAGGTGTGGGAAAACTGCAGTTTTGCATTCAAGCATTGGGAATTTTTGAAAAAGCCATTCCGTTGCCCAGGCCACACGTGGGCCTGCAAAACTTATGTCACACTGTCAGCACATCAGAGTTCGGAAGTGGAAAGCTGCAATTTTTATGGTTGTTATTTCGCAGCATGGTTCGAAATGGAATGTTGCCACACTGCCACACTTAGTAAAACGGCTGCCAGAAGTGAAAAACGCACAAAAATCATAAAAACAAAAACTTGTAGAATATAAAGTTTCGAAATTAAATTCTTAATAAAAAAATAATAATATAAAAGAATAATAAAAATTCTTGCTCCTCAATTTATTCATGCTTCAGGGTTCCCCCAGAGATTCCTTTTTCAACTTCACTTGATTTTTCCAGATGATACAACAAATTTCCCTGACTATTACTTTGTAAAAATGACATACATGTATGCAAATGTATGAAATGCTAAGTTTATTGCTTATTGCTTGTCAGCATGCTAATCATGCTTGCATATCTGTGCAATATAAAAAAATTAGGAATTTGGATCAGCTTAATTTTTTTTAAATTGATAATTTCATAATTAAATTCTTAAAAAGAATTGTTTTTCACCTAGAGTACATGCATCAATGATTTGCTGACTGTCCCTGATTTTTTCGAAAAATCCCATTTCCACGACTATTTTGTACTACAGTGTATATCAAGAATAACCAATTAAAAACGGTCTGTTTGAAACAGCCACCAGACATTTTGGTGACGTCACCAGGTAGGTACCACGTGAAAAGGTATTTGAATGCATTTGGCATGAAAGTTGCGTTTGATTTTGACCGTCAACTGAATAAAATTTAGTCCAAAGCCACATTTAATAAATCCAGTTTAAGAATCGCTCCAGCTGCATGCAGATTTCCAGCAAAATTCACCCTTGTTATCCAAATTTGCCTTTCACATTTCATTGCACCTGCCACACCACCCATGAAGGTAAAACCAACCAGAAAAGCGCATTTATGCTAATTAAATTTGAGTAATGGGACTGGCTGTGATAAGTTGAACAGTTCTGAATTCAAACACTAATTAACTTTTTAACTTAGAAAAACGCAAGTTGATGGATGTGCCTTAACAGGTTTGAAAACTAAATTTGATATGCATTCCTACTTAATAAATTTACAGTGCGCTTTTAACACAACCAGGGTTTTCACGTAATAATAATCATCTTGTTTGCACCTTTATTGGGGATGATCCTGACTCAAATTTTGGTGAAAAATAGGTAAACAGAGCAAATTTTAAGTTAGCAGATGGTTCAGTGTGCAATACCAATTTTTATTGGTATTTTGAATCAAGCTTCAAGCTGGCAAAAAAATTGTTTAAAAATATGGAAATCCCCATCAGGATATGTCCGACCATAAACGTCTTACACTTTGGATATTTGCCTTATAAAAACTTACTTGCGTTATTAAAATCTGCTTACTATGGACAAGGAAAGGGAGGGGTCGCTCAGCAAGGCATCATTTTTACAACACATTTCCTGTGGTTTGTGGGCCATGAATAAAATAGTATTTCGAAGAAAAATATAATAACTGCAAAATGAGGCAATGCCAGTTTGCTTCGCTGAGAGCTGCCAAATCTGACATGACAAAATTCAGCACCAGCATCAAACTTCTAAATTCGGCTTTACACCTTACCGTACCTGCACCAGCACCTTACCCCATTTAGCGAGCGAACTTTTGAGTATGAAATGTTATTATCGACTGTGAGATTTACGAGTTTTTGCTTGCGTCATTCGATAAATAAAACCGATAAATCAGCTGTGAAGGGGGTCCTAAATCACATTGTTTACTGGCTTCGCAGTTCTTTAGAATAGGAAAAACCCTCGCTATCAGATGCGACATTAGACTTGCTCAAGAAGCACTAGTGTTCAAATTACCTGACTTTGCCAGTAACAAGTTTCTACAACAAATTTCCCAGACAACACCGAGGTTGATAATGAAAAATGCAAAAGTATGACTTTGTGTAAACGTATGGAAGGAATGCTATGATGCATGCATGCATGAACCAGATATGGAACAAAATACATGTACATGTACCACAAGAAAACAGCAAATTTGGATATCTCAAAATTGACAATTTCATTATTTCTTTTACCGTATTTCTTTTCATCTCTTGATTTTTGAATGTGTATCATATAATGCACCACATAATGAACTGTATTATGCACTATAAACTACAGTAGTTACGTTCAATGCATTGTTGATTTGTTAGGAGATCTGGTCGAACTGGTGACTGGAGTGATATTGAAAATACAAATTTTACAAATTTTGATAATATAAACAATAATTGAAACAATCTGAAAACAATTGACAAATTACAACTAAATTCACCTTCAAAGACAGGGAATGTTGGTAACTTTACCACATCCCTATCTTTGAAGGTAAATTTTGTTGCAATCTATCAATGTGATTTTCGTAATAATTTGAATTGATTCTGACATAATGCTCCACTTGCACATGGAGATGGCACAAAAATGCTGGAGTGATATTGAACTTGCATAATTTAGTCTAGTCAAATTGCGTGCTAAAGTTGCACAGAGGTTAATCAATTTTGTGCCAGGTGTTGAAATTTTACAAATTTTTATAATATAAACAATAATTGAAACAGTAATCTGAAAACAATTGACAAATTACCACTAAATTCACCTTCAAAGACAGGGATTGTTGGTAACTTTCACTTCATCCCTATCTTTGAAGGTAAATTTTGATGCAATCTATCAATGTTGCTTTCGTAATAATTTGAATTGATTGTGACATAATGCTCCACTTGCACCTGAAGATGGCATTAAAATGCTGGAGTAATATTGAACTTGCATAATTTTGTCTAGTCAAATTGCGTACTAAAGTTGCACAAAGGTTAATCAATTTTGTGTCAGGAGCTTAAATTTAAAAAAAAAAAATTATTTTACAAATTTTACAAATTTTGATAATATAAACAATAATTGAAATAATCTGAAAACAATTGACAAATTATAACTAAATTCCCCTTCAAAGACAGGAATTGTTGGTAACTTTACCACATCCCTATCTTTGAAGGTAAATTTTGTTGCAATCTATGAATGTGATTTTCGTAATAATTTGAATTGATTCTGACAAAATGCACCTGGAGATGGCATAAAAATGCTGGAGTGATATTGAACTTGCATAATTTAGTCTAGTCAAATTGCGTACTAAATTTGCACAAAGGTTAATCAATTTTGTGCCAGGAGCTTAAATTTAAAAATTATTTTACAAATTTTACAAATTTTGATAATATAAACAGTAATTGAAATAATCTGAACTAAATTCACCTTCAAAACAGAGCTGTTGGTAACTATCACCTCATCCCAATCTTAGAAGGTAAATTTTGTTGCAATCTATCAATGTGATTTTCCTAATAGTTTGAATTGATTGTGCCATAATGCTCCACTTGCACCTGAAGATGGCATTAAAACGCTGAAACGTCGCGTAACTTTAGCACGCAATTTGACCGAGAATAACGTATAATGCAAGTTCATTATTGATTCATTGAAATTCCCCTGACATTGTCAAACTAAACTCCTTTTCCCATCGCAACTCCCATCTGGGGCAAAACTGCAATTTGAGTAATGAAGGTATTCATCATCACCATGATCGCCGTACATGTTGGCCTTTCTGGAGCAGTTTCCGAACAACAAACCCGAGTCTGATCTTGAGCCCGAGCTCGGCCATCCCCTGGTCACTCAACCCCTGCAACCTTGGCCCAGGGTTGCACCACGGATCAATTGTGCTGGCGTCGACAGTGTTGGGTTCAGAATAGCTAATTTCGGTGCTAATGGCCCAATCAACGCCCAACGACATCTGGGGACATTGCATCGGGATGCTCTCAGACTAATGATTTCCGATTGGTGTCCGCTATTGTCGCGGGTGTTGTTGGCGCCTGTGTGGCACAAAATGGCGGCGTAATTAGCTCGGCGAATCATGATTCACATCCCGGCGCCAAACAGCAGCGCCATGGGGGGGATCGGGCCTAAAATTACCCAATGATTCAATCCCCATAAAGATGTCTCCACAAAAACCGTTATGTGCGTTACCAGCCAAATTTAGACCAACGACACTGAAAGATAACTGAAAGATGAGAATCCGCGACTTTTTTTCGTGGTAGAAAAAAAAATGATAAACCGAACAATGTGTACATTTCCAACTCGTTATTGTAGCTGATGTCAACGCGTGAGGCTTCTTGACAGGCTTCCAAATGTGCCTTTTTTGCTCCCAACCCTTTGAGTCACAACAGGGACCAATCTGCTAGGAGTAGGCAAGATGCGAAGCGTGCCAAAAAAATATAATAAATAAGTAATAAAAAAATTAAGTGAGCCAGTGGAACGGATTCTGGTGCGGAGCAAGTACGGGGTGGCCACAATTGTTAGTTTTAAAAAGTCTAAAATTCCTCCCAGAAATTCTGTTGTTAACTTCCCTGACTTTTCCCTGACTATTCCAGGTTTTAATAACAAATTTTCCCGACCATATCAAATGTGAACATATTACATATGCCAATGTATGTAGAAACTTCCTGGCAGGCAGTTAATGCTGGGCTGATGAAGTGTCATTTTCTGACTTTTGTCTTAACATTGGCTGAATTTCCTTGACTTTTTCTAAATAAATCAATCATCGCTGACTTCACCGGGTCTTTTCAACATCCCTGACATTTCCAGATTTTAGAAAAAAAGTTCCCTGACCATAAAAATGCGAAAAAATGACATATGCCAATGTAAAAAATGCTACATTTCTTCTTCATTGTTTATAAACATGAGAACACAAATTTTAATAAGAAACCTGCAATACAACACACATTTTGGTAAAAAAAACTTCAAATTTAGATTAGTTATTTTCAAATTTACAATTTCATCACTGATCTCTTCCACAGAATTGCTCGCTTAAAAACAAATTTCTCTGACCATTTGAAATGTGGACATTCCTGGAACAGAAACTTCCTTGCAGCCAATTAATGCTGGGCTGATGAAATGTGTCATTTTCTGACATCTGTCTTAATATTGGCTGAATTTCCTTGACTTTTTCTAAATAAATCAATCATCGCTGACTTCACCGGGTCTTTTCGACTTGCCTGACATTCCCAGATTTTAGAAAAAAAATTCCCTGACCATAAAAATGCGAAAATATGACATATGCCAATGTAAAAAATGCTATATTTCTTGTTTATTGTTTATACATGAGAACACAAATTCTAATAAGAAACCAGCAATACAGCACACATTTTGGTAAAAAATACTTCAAATTTACAATTTCATTATTGATCTCTTTCACAGAATTGCTCGCTTTAACTGATAGCTTGAGTTTATAAGAATATAAAAAAATTACTGAAACATACAGTAAAACCATCTAATTTTTTTGTTTGTCAGGTTATTCTTCTTACAATCATCAGGAAAAATAGCAAAGATTCCAAATTTTTGTCAGAGAAGGTATTTTTGAGATATGGCTGTTGTTTGACAGATTACGTCAACGGTTACCTAAGTACAAAAATGGTAAATAAGTAAGAAAAAAATGTAAATATTACGATATGTATACAGGCCCACAGAATGTGCAGGAAGATTACAGCAGACATAATAGATAAATAGATTGCAAATAAATTTTGAGTGACCTTTATCCGAATTACTTCATGCGTTCTACACATCCGTAAAAGTATAGGAAGATAACTTATAATTCCGTGTCTTTCCAATGTAATTTTATCATAGTTTTCAGACTCCTCCAATGATGACATCACTGATTGTAAATTATCGATTTGAGAAAAATATTTAACAACATTTTCAACTAATCCATTAATGCATTACTTAATCCACTGCTATTGGATTACAAAAGCATGGCACAAAATAGGTGCCTTGAATCAAACCACCTCCATGTCGAATCCCAAATCAAGTATACCGTACTCAAGTCAAATAAGGGTACATAAAACAACTTTGCAAATATAAGGCATAAAAAAATGATTGCATTTAACAACATTGCATGATGCTGCAGATGGAAATATTATAGCAACAATAAAGATTATTTCTAAGTCAGGGGGAGTCCTGTAGGACAGACTTCCATTTATGGGGACTTCACCTAAAATTATCTCAAGTGCCAAGTTTCCCACGCAAGTCTGCAATCAGGACTAGTTTTCAATTTTTTAATAATAACCCTTTTCATCCATTTTTTTTATAATAAAAACGCATTCTCGCTCCGAAATTTTGAGTTTTTGCACAAGCAGATGGCCACGTCTGTATCAGATGTAATATTTTGCTTGAAAAGAATGCAGTCTCTTGGTGAGGAAAGGGGGGAGTAGCGTTCCAAGACTTATTTGGAATTTGTTTACAGGCTTCGTGGTGCATGTATTTGAATCGACAATGCTTGACAGTAACAATATTAGTGGGTTGCACACTAGATTATTAGAAAAAGCTTATCTGCCAAATAGCAATGCAGGATTAGGAATTAACCATAAGCTACTTCAATGGTGGTTTTATCAGCACCACATATAACCATGGTGTAACTGAAATTTGCTAGCTTATATTTTCAATATTTTCAGCTTATATATTCCTTCCTTGACTATTCCAGGTCTTTAAAAAAAATACCTCTGGTCGTTATAAATGCAAACAATTGTCTACGCAAAAAACGATATATTAATTGTTCATTGTTTATAGACACGAGGTTAACGCAAATTTGAAAAAGGAACCAGCAATGGAGCACATGTTTTAATTAAAAGCTTCAAATTCAGATTATGTTCAAATTTCAAAAATCTCATTATTGATTTTTTCCACAGAATTGTTTGAGTTTCTTGACTTCTGTGTCAAGAACTGTGTTATACTTTCCTGACTTTTATAAAATAAATAAATCATCCCTGACTTTTTCATGATGTTCCCCTGATTTTTCTAGGTTTCCAGGTCTGGGTTATTTTAAACTGTCAAATATGTCAAAAAAATGTCATTGATTTTTTCCACAGAATTGCTTGCTCCAATTGATAGCTTGAGTTTGACTTCTGTATCAAGAAATTTGTCAAATTTCCCTGACTTTTTCCTGATTGTCCAGGCCTATCAAACTCCCCTGATTTTTCCAGGCCTGGGGGAACCCTGATGGGATATTTTAAACTGTCAAATATCCAATGCAATGGTTTGCATTTCTGTTAACCCCCTTAGAGGGAGAATACCAAAAAATTCTTCTTTGCCAGGGGGTTTTGGCACCTAAGGAACCCCCATACAAGGTTCTAGCCCTTACGGTTTGTGCTCGGCGTTGATGAGTGAGTGAGGACAGTTGCTTTTATATAAAAGCGTCCCAAATTGTTTGAAGCAATTGGTCAAGAAGGCCAAGTGTGTTATTAATTACAAACTTTAGTCAAAGCACTTTGGGCAGATTTGACAAAAACTGCCACAGTAACCCTCTGAATGTCCAGTAACACATTTCATGGCTGCACGACTTGACAAATCGCTGAATTATTAAATTATTAAATGGTGAAAACGCCCCTTGACAATTTTGCCATTAGCTTTTCAATGAATTCATTCAACCAGAATACCGTGCTAGTCGACAATAAACACCCTTCATGCCTAAGTGAAAATTCAGAATCCTGATAGCCCGTGCAATCTATTGTCTACTCTTGTTTTATATCATCTATCTTCTGCCTGTAATATCTTGTTGCTTCTGAAGAAATAAAGTAATGAAGGTCAAATTGGCGTGTAATGAGACAATATCACATTTTTGGATCAATGATATCGAAAAGATATTCCTCAAAGCCAAATCGAAAGCGAAACCAGATGTTTCCCCCAAACACATTATTTGAAATGTTTTTGTTTTTAGTAGTGCGAACAAGCGAAGGAGGAATCCCCAACACATCAATCACTGTGTTTATATGTGGATTAACAAACCTCAACAAAAGCTGCCTTACACCACACAACTTTAGATGAGATTTACTTGGCGTGCCTTTGATGTTTGTCACCTGGTGTTGACATGTTGCAAAAACATCCAGAATCCTCGGCTCCGTAACAAACCAAGTGCATTTAGGATGTGTAACCCATCTTGATTTGGAAAAACCAGGTGTCACAACATAGGGTAAAACAAAGGGGGTGTGGTCCATCTGGACGTCACACCCTCAACTCAAGTTAAGCTAATTTTAACAGTTTACATGCCAATTCAATGGTTATGGGGGAGGGGGTACTGAAATACATGTATACCTTGCAGAGCCAAACCTCAATGAATCCTGAATCAAGTTAAATGTCATGTACATGTAAGTATAACAGATGTACCCGCATCTTAACTGCCCCATGTAATCATGGCGAATAATTTAGTGAAAAATTGAATAAGATACACATTCAACTTGTATTTTTGTCATAATACAAGAGGGTTACATACCAATAATGATGCCAATCTGTATCCACATTTAAATACAAGTATATTGTTAAATAAAGCATATTTAACCAGTTCTGAAATTCGCGCAAACCCCAGCTACACAACTGATAAAAAATAAAGTTCAAAAATTTTGTCATCGTCTTGGAGGACGATGGGGGGGGGGGGGAGGTCACCTGATGAGTCATCATTGGCTTTTGATCCAGTTTCGAAAAATAAACTTTCGCCAGCCAGGTTTTTTCATGAACTTCATGTTCTCAATGAAGTTAGTACTCATAACTTCTAGTCTGCAGGTAAACAGTTGATGGTGCAACACGTACAATGTACGTTTCAAATGCGAATATAATAGGCCTATGCATACTTGAAACTTTTATTTTTTTGTATATCATTATACATGTGTGTAGACCCGAAAATGTAACTATGAACAATGGAAATCAGTATCTACATTAAAATATACATGTATTGATAAATAAAAGTGAATTTAATCGTCAATAAATAGCACAACTAATTGAAATTCGAATACGAAAGAACCCCAATTACGTAGCCGATAATCTTCACAATCACACGGAAATAAATTTCCAACTTATTAACTTTCTATCAGATAATGAATCAATCACCATCAAGCAGCTATAGTAGAACCAAGAAGTGATGGAACTAAAGGACAGCCAATCAGAGAGATGTGGCTTGTCGATTAGCGCTTCCATGCGTCATCGGTCTGTGAACGTTGGCACGTGATTGTACGCAACTAGGCCAAATCAATCGCCAACACGTGATTGGATCCTATTGGTCGGCACATTCGACCCAGTTCCATCACTTCTTGGTTCTACTCTAATGTGCCACGTGCCAACGCCACGTTCCAAAACAAGTCCACGCACGCTGTGCGGTGGCGCCTGACAGCAGCCGCATGTTGCGCGCGCCACCTAGCGGCAGTCGCGATCACGCCGCGCGGCGCAAAATCGCCAGCCCCTCGGAATCTAAAGCCCTTCGGACTGTTATTTCACGCGTTTGGCGTTCAGCCGAGGCGACGCCGATAAAACGCCACGATAAAACCTCGGTGACACCGTCCGCTGGGCCAGAAATGCCCATTTTCCCAAGCCCCAAAGCCAGGCTAAAGTCCCAAAAGTCCCAAAAATTCGGCGGCCCCATCGTGCCTCCGCGGCGCGAAATAGTCCCGGGCGCCCCGGCCCCCGCCCCGAAATCCGGGGCGAAACTCGGGAGCAAAGCCGAGGCTTTCTTCACCGACCATCGTCAGGAAGTGAGTCAGGCTCGAGCATGAGTCAGAAAAACGTGCTGTAAAATTTGACTTACGGTGGACGGTGTGCTGGCCATGGAAGACAGAATATCCGCCACCGTGTAGCGCGTCGAGTCAGACTGCGAAGAATCGGACGCCAAAGTGCTCGCCGTCGTCTGCGGATACATGATGATCGTTTTGCGCATTCAAAACCGTTCGTTTTCCACTCTTGGGTTTCACTTTCGCGACCACTGCACTAGCGCGAGAGATGAGTCATCGAAATGGCAGCGGCGACAGGGTAGCCCTTCGCTTAATACAAAAGCGCGATGACGTCACCGTATCCATGCGCCAGAAATAGAAGCGATTACCTCATGCTTCCAGCCACGTGCTCTGACGTCACGCGATGGGATGGGACTTCTGAGAAACGCCACAATCGCTTCCTAGTTTCCGGTGAAAAGTGAATTCTTTGGCGATGAATTAACGCGAACGTAAAATGGATGAAAAAAAAACGAGTTGCTGGAAAGCCAACGGCATTCCGTGTAGTGCATCCAGTTAGTGGTTTGAGTAGAGAATATGCTCAAAAATGCTGGTGATTGTAATCCCCCACCAGGTGTTTACCTTTGCTGACTGTAGGGTACTAAGATGAAATTGAATTTTAGAAAAAAAAATTTTTTTATTTATGTAGTGAATCCAGTTATAGTGGTTTGAATAGAGAATATGCTCAAAAATGCTGGTGATGGTAACTGTAAATTGTAAAATTGTAAAATTGTAAAAGTTGTAAAATTGTAAAATTGTCAAATTGTAAAAGTCGCCCCACTAGGTGTTTACCTTTGCTGACAGTAGGGTACTAAGATGAAATTGAATTTTAGAGAAAAAAAATATTTTTATTTATGTAGTGAATCCAGTTAGAGTGGTTTGAATAGAGAATATGCTCAAAAATGCTGGTGA
>JAQFYZ010004206.1:0-11585 GCA_034695085.1 Cylindroiulus punctatus | reverse complement strand
TTCCTCGTTGGGCTCCATCTACATTGGGTAAGTTTGTCATCCTGCATGGCTATCGAAAATTATTGTTGACAATTAGCCAGTATGTCTCTGCAAAACCTTTGCCTACATCAAAGTGATCATTGAGTCAGTCCAGCTGGGGAATCCAACTGATCCAAGGCGATTATCCCAACTTGTCACTGATCATAACTTTTGTCTTATTTTTATTAAAAAAAATCGATCTTAATTGAAAAATGTATACAACGATTCTACTGAATACATCTTGCTGTATCTTTTGAATGTTATTGCTGTGATGCGTTAGTTTTTTGTTTTGAAAAGAAAAAAGGGTCTTAACTGGAAAAGTTATGTAACAATTTCTTTCGAGATACATATACAGTGTATAATGTACTGTACATCATCCTCAGAATAGAGGCATGGCTCCTATTTTTGTTTGATCGTATGGATCTGATCTTTTGAATATACGTGTAATGATTATATTTCCATGGATCTTATTTTTTAAATAGTCACTCTTAACTGGAAAAGTTATGTGGCAATTTATATGAGTCATACATGTAGGTCATGGTCAAATACAGTGCCATCGATCTTTGATAAATCTTTGGGGGAAAACCTCATTTTAAATGTAAATGTTAGGTAATGATTCCATAATAAGGCGTAAGTTGTATTGTGTCATGGATCCAACTTTGTTGAATCTTTTCAATGTTATTTTCGTGAATCCTATACTAAGTGAAAAAAATTATTTTCACAAGAAAATGTCCCATTCCACATGACTGCTATATGTTACCCAGTAATCTTTTAAATCGTATGAATATATCTTATTTCTTTCAGTTTTGATTTTGTTTTTTATTTGTTACAACAATTATGGCCATAACTGAAAAACGTTATGTAATGATTCCATATGATGTCTTCCCCACAATATAGTGGCGTGAATCATAATTTTTTTGAATGTTATGAATCTTGTTTGCATGTTTCTATGTTTTTTGGAATAAATAATTTCAATTTCAAGAGCTATGCAATGATTTCATAAAAATGTCATGGATCTTATTTTCTTGATTCGCATGGACGTTATTGCTATGTATTTCTATAAATCTTTTTTGAAAAAAAAAATAAACAAAACCGAAAAGCTATGTGTAAAATATATATTAGGTATCCCTTTCAAATGGGGCACACTGGTTTGAAAAAAGTCAAGGAATTGGTGTTTTCCGTTATTTTCTACTTTTAATTGCCTTTTTCCAAACTTCTCAAAAATGACATCAGAACTGGACATTCCAAATGTGATGTGAATAGTCCAGCGGTTTTTCTATAAAAACAGCTCAACTCTGCTCACTCTGACCAACCTGGGTGGAAGACTTCATTCTAGACATGAAAAGTCATTGAATTCATTCAATGAAGCCGTTGAAATTTGGGTGAAATTATTGAAGTTTGGAGTGATGTCATTGATGCCAGGGGTGAAATTCGATCGTCATGTCACCTAATACAAAAGGGGTTATAGAGGAGGAGCTGATACAGAAAATGGTGGCAGAGTTCATGTCAGATTTCAAAAATTATAGAGGGCGCAGCAGTGAACAAGAAACATTTAGGGGAAATTCCCGGTTAAAATTTTCCATCTCTAAAAAGCACGATAGGATCAATTTGCAAGAGTTCAACAGGTAGGATCATTTTCTCTAAAATGTATGTTAAGTTAAAAATCAAACTGCATGTACAGTGATGACCGATGACAATTGTTTGTAGGCCATAGTGGATTTTGGACTAGTTGTCAAATGAATGTGATGGAATAAGGCCAAACACCCCATCAGGAATCCTGCTGCATTCGTGGCAGATACATGAGCATTAGTTGATCAGTTTACTGCGTGGCAGCTATAGTGGTAATATAATATATTTTGTTATAGAATCCATACTCATGCATGCATATGCAATAAGTATTGTTCAGCTAAGAAATTCGAGAAATCAAGCCATTTTGGTCAATTATATTATATTGTATCATTTCAAAGCGGGATAACATGTCGGCTGATAACATATGGATAGAGATCGAAGCAGAGCTAAACGTGAAAGTTCCGCGTGAAATCAGCATACTCTTCACCCGTGCAGGATTTGACACCCGACTTTCTTTGGAAAACTTAACTGCCAAAGATATACATGTACATGTAGATAACGTTGAGAATTTTGCGAGAAAAAATTATTATCGTGACGAACTAAGGCGGGAGCTTTACTCATATCATGTTAAGTATTTTTCTTGCAAACTCATGGTGGATACGTTTGAAATCCTGCCTGGCCATCGAAAACTACTGTTGGCAATAAGTAAGCATCTCCGTACTGAGAAATTGACAATGGAGGATTTCTTAAGGAAATAATATTGATATCAACTGCAAAGGTTATGTACCGATTCCACCTTGGAGTATATGTAATAATTGGAATTTGATCTTATTTTGCAGTATCCTTTGAATCTTATTGCTATGATTCGTTATTTTTTGTTTAGAAAAAAATATCTTAACTGGAAAAGTTATAAAATATTTCTTTGTGACATATGCGGTACTACTGTACAATGTCGTCAGAATGCTGGTATGGATCATGTTCAAAATGCAGTGCCATCGATGTTACAGTGTACATGCACTTTGGTGAATCTTGGGGATGAACCGATCTGAGTTGTGCAATGATTCCATAATAGGGCATTATAGTCACCCTCAGAATACGGTACCATTTGATCTAATTCTGTTGAGTCTTTTGAATCTTACATTGTTTTGTGGGAAATGTACATGACTGTCACCCAATTTCACAAGGAATAGTTTGTGAAGTCATTTCAATCTTGTGAATCCTATTGCTTTTGAGTTTTATTTTTTATAACAAATATGATCTTCACTGAAGAAGTTATGTAATGATAAGGGGCCAACGTCTTCCTCCCAATAGTGGCATGGATCACATACTATTTGAATGTTATGAATCGTACATTATGTCTATGTTTTTATAGAATAAATGATCTTAACTGCAAGAGTTATGCAGTGATTACATAAAAGTGTCGTGGATCTTATTTTGTTAAATCATATATGGATATTATTGCTATGCGCATATGTATTTCAATACATCTTTTCCTTAAATAAACAATTATAATTAGTAAAGTTATTTCAAAGAAATTTAAATGATGGTCGTTCCAGATGGCAATTTTACTGGTTTGGAGAAAGTAATGGAGTTGGTGTTTTCCGTGTAATTTTCTACCTTTGTTACCAACATTTTACGATGCATGCATGGTCAGAATAAACAAGAAATGCGTTTGAAATAATTGGAAGTAATACTTTCACTGATACTGTTGGTGCAAAACTTCGTTCTAGACATGAAAAAGTCACTGAAACACTGGGATAAGAGTCGCTGAAATTTGGGGTGAAGTTATTGATGTCTGGGGTGAAATTCGTCAACTACTAACTCCACTGAAACTGTGGGAAGACTTCAATTTGGACTTGAAAAATTCATTAAAATTAGACATTGGTGGAAGCTCTTTGAAGTTTTGAGGTCAAATTCGTGAACTCACTGCATACAGGAGGAGGCGGAGGGCCTTTTACAGAAGATGGTGGAATAGTTCATGTTGGACTTCAGAAGGGTGTAGTAATGAATAAACAACGTTCAGGGGATATTCCCGGTTTCAAATTTCAAGCCCTAGCAAGCTAGAAGTACTGCAGTTATTCACGGTAAGATACATTTTCATGTGCAGTACATTACATGTACATGCACATTGTAAATTTGTGAGAGTTGAACAGGTCATATTACATTCTGTAGAATGTACTGGACGTTACAGTTAGGAAGTAAAATTGTATTAAAGACTGATGATAATTGTTTATAGGGCAAATAGTTTATCTTGGAGAAACCCCCTCTGGGAAATTTTGCTGCTCGGAAGTTGTGGCAGAAACATTATTTCTTGATCAATCTCCAGCATAATACAGTAGCTACTGCATAGTGGTAAGAATTACATTTTATTATGTAATCCGTCATTGTAACTGATTCCACATTGAAACATTACATACAGATGAACTACCATATCGTTATAAGTCAGTGTTGCATGCTTAGCCTCACCAAATATTGCAGAAATTAATAAATTCGAGAAATGTAAGGTATTTGTGCCAAAACGTACATGTACACGTATGATATATATGTACGTATGTACATATACATACGTATGATATTACTGCATTTCTGTATTACTTGCAGGGTGAGCAGAGTTTCGGACTGGAGCTGCCGATTCGCAATATATTTGTGGGGACCCACACTGTCTCGTGATTTTCCTCAAATTGGTGACACGAGCATTATAGTCTACGACAGGGAACACACAACACCATGGCAGAACCCACCAGCGCTAACCTGCTTCTTCCAGCTCCTGCTGACTTGAACGCTAATGCAGTTTGGCGACTTCCCTTCTGGAAGGCACCACCTGTGGCCTGGTTTCTCTCTGTCGAGGCCCATTTTTTCAACTCTGGTATTTGTTCAGATAATTCCAAATTTTACCAGGTTGTAGGAGCCCTCGACAAAGACACCCTCCTCCAGGTGAGCGACTTGATCACCAATCCACCCAAGGAGAACAAGTACCCCGCACTCAAGGCCCGCCTCATCGAGCTGTTCACAGACTCAGAGACCGAACGCGTAAAACACCTCCTGCAGGACGTCGACTTGGACGACAAACGCCCATCCGATCTCCTGCGGAAGATGAAAAACTTAGCCGGAGACCACGTTGGAGACGGCTTTATCAAGCCCCTGTGGATCCAGCGTCTCCCCAAACAGGTCCAACAGCTCTTGGCCATCTACCCCGGGGAAATTACACTTCCAGAGCTCTCATTGATGGCCGACTGGATCTGCGACGTGACCGCCACACCTTCCAGCTATGGACATTTAGTGTCCCCTGTCAGCACTTCCGCTATGCTGGATGCCAAACTTGACGCTGTTGTTGCTCGGCTAGACCGCCTGGAGGCCCGCCCTGCTGAAAAGCCCAGGGGCCGCTCCTTCACCTGTAAGCAGGGTAATCTATGCTCCTCCAGCAACAAGCACACATTCAACCTTTGCTGGTACCACCGTAAGTGGGGTGCAAAGGCATCGAAATGTGAAAAGCCCTGCTCCTACATGGTGCTGCGAAACTAGCCAGGCCATCATTTGCAGTAACGAGCGGCACCACCCTAATTGCAAACCATTTGTATGTGCTGGACAAGACCACCAGCGTCAGATTCCTCATCGATACCAGCGTGATACCCCGTTGCATAAATCAAAATAATCGAGTTTTTCCAAGACGTTTATCCCAACTTGTCACCGCTCATAATGTTTGTCTCATTTTATTAAAAAAAAAAACAATCTTAATTGGAAAAGTTATGTAACGATTCTACATGTGGCACAGGTCATCCTGAGAATACATGTCATGGATCCCATCTAGCTGTATCTCTTGAAACTTATTTGTATGATTATTATTTTTTTTTTGTAGAAAACCCCTGATCTTAAGTGGAAAAGTTATGACAGTTCATTGCTTGATATTCTTCCATTATCTTCATGGATCTGATCTTTTGAATCCTAACGATTATGTTTCTATGAATCTTATTTTTTAAATAGCCTGTGCTAACTGGAAAAAGTTATGAGGCAATTTATTTTATCTTTTGAATCTGATTTCAGTGAATTTTTCATACTTTTATATCAAAAATGATTTTCAGAGGAAAATGTGACTTCCACATGAATTCTATGTCACTCAATGTAATTGATCTTAATTTTTTTTAAATCTTTTAAATTTTTTGAATCCTATGTTTTTCAGTTTTTAATTTGTTATAACAAATACACATGCATGTTATGGGTCTTATTTTGCTGTATCTCTTGAATTTTATTGGTATTATTCGTTATTTTTATTTTTGATAAATGAAACCGATCTTAACTGGAAAATGTATGAGACACACGGTACCTCATTCTCAGAAAAGTGGGATGAATCTTATTTGTGTTTTATCTTATTGATCATAATTATGGATCATATTTGTGTTTAATCATATGGATCTGATTTTTTGATTGTATTTCTTAGAATCTGTTTTTAAAACATAGTCGATTTTAACAAGAAAAGTTTTGTGACGATTTACATGAGGCATAGGCCATGGTCAAAATGCAGTACCCATTGATCTTACTTTTGGAAAAAGCGATCTTAATGGAAAAATTATGCTAAGGAAAAGTTATGTTAAGGAAAAGTCATTCTCAGAATACGGTGTTATCCATCAAATTCTGTTGGTTGAATCTTATGAATCCTATTTCTTTCATTTTTTTTATCAATATGTTGTGTGTATGTACAATAATGTTATGTAATGATTCCATATGAGGGTAACGTCTTCATCACAATATGGCGTGGTTGACCTTATGGATGTTACTGCTATGTACATGTATATCTATAAATCTTTTTTAATAAGCAATTATAATGGTTTTGAAAAAAATAAAGGAATTGGTGTTTTCCGTTCAATTTTCTACCATAATTTCTATTTTCAAACTTCTCAAAAATTACAGCAGAAATGGACAATTCAAATGTGGTGTGATTTTCCTACAAGAACAGCTCCAGCCTGACTGAAGACTTCATCAGACTTGAAAAAAGGCACTGAAATTAGGTTGAAAGACTGGGGGAAGTCAGTGAAGTTTAGGATGAAAGTCGTTAAGCCACATATGCAATACAAAAGTGGTTATAGGGGAGGACCTAATACAGAAGATGGTGGCAGAGTTCATGTAAGATTTCAAAAATTAAAGGGGCGCAGCAGTGAACAAGAAACGTTTAGGGGAAATTCCCGGTTCAAATTTCAATCTCTAAAAAGCAAGTAAGAAGTGCTGCATGGTTATTCACGATAGGATCAATTTGCAGGAGTTCAACAGGTATGATTGTTTTCTGTATAATGTATTTTAATCTAGATAATCAAACTACATGTTTAGTGATGACAGATGACAATTGTTAGTAGGCCATAGTTGATTTTGGACTAGCTGACAAATGAATGTGATTGGGTAAGGCCTGACACCCCATCAGAGGAATCCTGCTGCATTGGTGGCAGATACACAGCATTTCTGGATCAGTTTACTACATGTTAGTTATAGAAGTAAGAAATCCATTTTGTTATATAATGCATACTCATGCATGCAAATGAACTACATTGTCTTTGCAATACAAAACTGCAAGCTTAGCCTTATCATATAACGGTATTGTTCAGTTAAGAAATTCGAGAAATCGAGCCATTTTGGCCAATTATATTATATTGTAACATTTCAAAGCAGGATAACATGTCGGCTCATAACATGTGGACAGAGATCGAAGCAGAGCTAAACGTGAAAGTTCCTCGTGAAATCGGCAAACTTTTCACCAGTGCAGGATTTGACACCCGACTTTCTTTGAAAAACTTAACTGCCAAAGATATAGATGACGTTGAGAATTTTGTGAGAACTACATGTATTAGTCGTTATCACGAACTAAGGAGTGATCTTGACTCATATTATGATCGGTTTTATTTTTGCGGTCTGAGGATTGAGAATTTTGTAATCCTGCCTGGCCATCGAAAACTAATGTTGGCAATAAGTAAGTATCTCCGTACTGAGAAATTGATGATGGAGGATTTTTTAAGAAAATAATATTGATATCAACTGCAAAGGTTATGTAACGATTCCACCTTGGAGTGCATGTAATAGATCTTATTTTGCTGTAGCCTTTGAATCTTATTGCTATGATTCGTTATTTTTTTGTTCAGAAAAAAAATATCTTGACTGGAAAAGTTATGCAATATTTCCTTGTGAGACATATGCGGTACTACTGAACAATGTAGTCAGAATACTGGCATGGATCATATTTTTGTTTAATCTTATGGATCTGATTTTTTGCATCTTAAGTCGTATTTACATGAATAATGTTTTTATATAGTCGATCTTAACTGGAAAAGTTATGTGACGATTTATATAAGCGTCATCGATCTTACTTTGATGTTTTTTTTGGGAACAGGACTGAAATGGAAAAGTTGCATGTACATTACGATTCCATTAAGTGTCATGGATCTAATTTTGCTTAATATTTTGAATCTAATTTCCGTATTCATTTTTTGTTAAAAGGATTTAAACTGGAAAATGTAGAACTCCACATGAGGACAATGTCTTCCTCGCAGTGACATGGATCATATTTTTTTGAATGTTGTGAATCTTTTTTCTATGAGTCAACTATTTTTTTTAGAATACATAATCTTAACTGCATGAGTTATGCAACGAAATCATAATAGTGTCATGAATGTTATTTTGTGGAATCGTATTGATGTAATTGCTATGTAGGCTTTTTATAAATCTGTTTATGAAAAAAATAAATAAACAATTATAACTGCTATATGTCTAAGAAATATAACTGTAGGCCCTTCTAAATGGTAATTTTACACCGCTTTGGAAAAAATACAGGAATTTGTGTTTTTCGTTTAATTTTCTACATTTATAACATCAGTCATTCCAAATGTGGTGTGAACAGTCCGGTGATTTTTCAACAAAAACAGTTCCAGCCAGCCCACCTTGACCCTGGGAGTGCGTTTCGTTTAACTTTCCAAACCAGTTCGTTTTCAGTCTCTTTCAATTTTGCTTTTTTGGCCAAATTGCTTTGTTGGTCGACCAGGGGTTTAAACCACTTAATTCGAGCAGCTAGGCCGAATTCATTACGCGAATAGAGTTGCACTTGAAAGTTTTTTTTCTGCTCTTCACGATGGTCAGCAAAAACAAGAAATGCCTTCGAAATAATTGGAGCATGAAAGCCAGGCGAGCGATTCGGAAAACCAACGTGAAAAAAATAAATAAAAAATAACCGAAATCCTGATTGAATAAACTACGCGACCCGTAATTGGAAAATTAAAGTGAAAACGGCTGAATGAAAGTAATAAAGACAAGGCGGCGAAAAATTTACAGGAAAACAGCACCAGGAACGAAGGAAGTGGCGAAAAACTTGAATGACTTTGGTAATTCTACCAAACTAGAATGGAAAAAATGCTGAGCCTCAGGATAAGTATTTAATTTGTGTGGAATTTTTATTATATTAGCTCATAAACAAGTACTTGGTATGAAACTGAATTTGGATTTGCGAAGTCGCACTTATTTTGTTTGTGCGAATATTCACACTAAATTCCAACATTCATACAGTATGTGGGAGATCATTAAGCCGTACTCTCATTATAAACATCATTTTTAAAGAACTAAAATAGACTTACAAGAATGAAACTTTAGAAAAGGTAGAAGAACTACTTTTTTTATTTGTGGTATTTGGTTCACAGGAAGTGCTAGCAGGCGGCGCTCCAACCTCAAGTTACATCGAAGTTTTAAACTACGGTATAAAGCACAAATATTGTATGTATAATTTTGCACAAAGATTGAGTATCCAACCGAATCGGCATACTTATTAGAACGGTAAATTTCTAGTATATACACCTGTTGGTGCAGATTCATTGTGCACACATTCATGGATGTTATTGCTGCAATGGGATTTAGCATCTTTTCCTCAATTATCAACAATAGCAGATAACTGACTTACAGTATATGGGCTTTCTACTATCGACATGTAGGTTAAATTAAATTAAAGTTCTTGAAGTCCCATCGAGCCACTGATATCCGACTTGCATTGTATGTCACGTACTGAACTCTGGCCCCACTGAAGTCACTGAAGTCTGGGGTGAAGTCACTAAAATCTGATTCTCTGTGGTGAAATCACTGTCTGCAGTCATAGAAGTCTGGAGTGAAGTCATTGAAATCTGGGCCAAAGTCACTGAAGTCATTAAAATCTGGGGCAAAGTCACTGAAGTCATTGAAGCCTCGGGTGAAGTCACTGCAGTTATTGAAGCCTCAGGTGAAGTCACTGCAGTCATTGAAGATTTCAAGGATTTCAATGGACCTGCAAAGACAGGAAGTTCCACAACTTTCCAAAACCACTAGACTAGAGTACCAATTACCAGTACCAAGTCCCAGAGTCCTTCAGCAAAATCTCCGAAGCACATGTACTCATTCAATCTCCTATTTAGACGAAAGCCAATTACATGTAATGTATGTTGAAATTTGGCACGCTGCACAATTTTGATTAATTAACCAGCAGGGGTTAATTTGTGTCCCAGAATGCCCCGCGCTGTCCCACAATTCCCCCAAATAGGAATTCCGTTTTTGCGACCTGTTTACCGAGAAATGAGCCAGAGATAGATGGGGGATTAACGTGGCATTCCTGGTTATAATTCGCCCATCTTTCTTCCACCTTGAAAGAAGGATGGCCCCCCCAAACTGGCGGAAAGGTCAGGAAAACCAGTTGGCTAACCTACATTCGCCATCTTGCCTCCCCGCTTGGCCGCCATTTTCCGGGTCGATTTTCATTAACTTCCCTACTCGGTTTCGTCCAGTGACGACAACGGTAAAGAGTGACAAACACAGTCCCCAATGGGTCATCCCCAGCAGGGTCAAACTGGCGTGTACCAAACCGGTAAACATTCTTGTTACCTCGTTCATGCCTTGTTGTCATTTTGGAGTGGACTTGCCAATGTGTACTGTGCACACCAAACACCGATTTGGTGTTCACACTTGAGGGAACGTTCAAGTAGTATGTCATCTGTCATTACAAAATTTTAATTTTCAAACCCCTCTTTCACCCTCTTATCACAGTATTAATACTCGTCATCATTGTCAATATCAAAAATAAGCTTTTAATGGAAAATATTGTTCATACATTTATTTGTTACGAGGTTATTATCCAACCAAGTGATTTTCAGCTTTATTTGAAGTAATTTGGAAACATGTTAGTAGTAATGAGAATGTGATTTATAATCTATATCACAATTTTTTTTTATGTTTGTTAAAAATTGTTTGGTCTCATAAAAAAGTTCACAAATAACCTTTTAATAAAACTATTTGAAATTATTTTGAAAAATGTTTGCAGTGATGAGAACGGTAGGCGAAAATGATATAAAATCTGTGTCACAAAGTCTGCCTTATTCCTTATTTTGGTAAACAATTTATGGTCATTAAAAACAACGAAATTGTTTTTAACAACTGTTTTACAAACTATATCACGAAGGGTGGGATAAGATGTCATGTTTCTACAATTTTTTTTTGTAATATTATTAGTTTAAAAGTATTTTTGAAAAACGCTGTTGTTTTTTTTTTTTGCTTTTTTTTTTAGAAAATAAAGATTCAGGTGACATTTTTATTTAAAAGCAAAACCAAAAGTGGTGGATTTCAGCCCACTTGTCAACAAAAGTACATTTGCCAATAGGAAACATTAAAGAATCATACAATGAGCCTTACGGGTGCAGCAGCAAAGCGCCCAATTCAATACGGCGTTTCTAATTTTTGAGAAACATCTACATGTATAAAGATTCAGGAAAAAAAATTTTTTTTTTGAAAAAGTGAACCAAAAGTGGTTGACTTTAGCCCACATGTCCACAAAAAATGCACTTGCCAATAGGAACAATTAACGAATGGGTCTCAAGTGCCCAATTCAAGATGTCACTAGTGTGTGTATAAATACTGTACATATGCTAGTCTAGGGATATATGTACTTTTTCCATGTTGTGTCCTTAAGTATGTATTTTTTCATTTTTGTATTGTAAATCTCTGTTGTATATATC
>JAQFYZ010004205.1:0-11585 GCA_034695085.1 Cylindroiulus punctatus | reverse complement strand
GACAATTGAAGTCAATACATTCAACCAATTGGACAATAGAAAACAATAGAAAAGCAATAGAAAACCATACAAAACAATAAAACCAATAGAAAATTTCTATTGTTTTGTATTGTTTTTTTCACCAGGGATCACTTCGCAAATCAGGCCACCATGCAGTAGTTGATAACGGTAAAACCGGATCCTGATAACACATGTACGTGCAAACAACAACATAAATGTATATTTATCGATTTATCAAAAATAACTGTCAACATAATTTCAATTTACGACATTATCACACGTTTAATAAGGTTTTACTTTTACGAAACATATGTGTAATGTACACTGTAAACCGTAAAGGTACAAAGGCAGTTGTGGGGTACATTATCACCCCATATATCATATACATTGCACGTGTACCGGGGGTACACGTGCAATCAAAATATGTACCCATAGGGTGTGTATATAGTTTCAAAACATTTGTACCCTTAAGGTTCAATATTTGTACGTTTTCCGTTTAGAGTGTAGTTTGCAATGAAAGAAATCATTTTTCAATAGATACAGCCTGCAAATCGAAAATCCGCCATTTTGTTTTCACTTTACGGATAATTAATGTTTACTTAACTGTTTAATTGAAAAAATATCCAGCCTTCTCACAAAAGTACAACATATGGCTATGTATCAACAAGTTTCTTTTAATCGCTATTCTTAATTGCAAACCACATTTGAGAATCGAATAAAATTGTATGAAAAGAACAATGTTGCAAGGCCGGGGAAAATATTATGATATTTTCAAACAAGTTTCAATAATCTTAATAAGGGACACACATAATGCTGTAATAGCCAAATTGATGGAAACAATTTACTTACCTATAATTGTGCAACGCCAGATGCTTACATGAGTTGTTGTTTTCTCAATCACTATATCAGCCGTTGTACCATGCTGAAATCAAATTATTTTTAATTCGTTATCTCGGAAATTGCATTGGTAAATAATCAATTTCATCGCATTAATCTGATTTTTAAATGGAAATCCAAATTCAATGCCACTATAGGAACACATAATCTAAGTTTCAGTTTTTATAATAAACAATTGATAGGATGATAACTAACAACGTGTCATGTTGTTTGTCACGTACGTATCCGCCATTTTGTCATGAAAAGATAAAAGTTGTCAAACAGACACAATTGGGAATTAGCGCAGCACAACGAAATTTTTAAAAACTAATGCTTAATTTAATTTTCGTGCCTTCAATAAACGTGCATTATTGAAACGAAAGTTGACCCCCTAATAAAGACACTATTAGCGCAGCACAAGACCATTTGGAAATGTAAAATGGGCAAATAATATTAAACTGTTTACCAGTTATCTTTTATAAAGCATACCATTTCTACAGTATGACTCATTTCAACCAATTTTGTATAGCACATGTATTCAATGAATTTTTTTTTGCAGAAATGCGGATTTTACATGAATAATCTGTTGCTTGATCTTTTTTTCGAGATTAATTAATGTAAATAATAATTCTTACCATAACACCGTTTCTGAACAATAATTCTGAGCTGAGCAACGCAAAGGACTTGTAGGACGTCCCACTCAATGTGGGATTCAGCATAAAAAAATATATAATAAAAAAAATTAGATTAACGATACTGATTGGTAATCTTGATAGATAAATAGGTGAGCTCACCATTGTCCATTACGGTGATATATATGTACATATCAATTGACAGAATGAACTAAACACTTCAGCAAATCTAGCAAATCTAGCAAATGCAATCATAATCTGAGTATCCATATCATATCGTTGCCATGTTCAATCAACTTGCGGGCATAAATAAACTAAAAATACACAGAAAAAGACGATTATACGAATCTGTATAAACACACCAAAATTGTCCAAAATTTGCAAGAAATCCATCGATGAATTTTTCAAAACGTACACGAAATCCAAAAACAAGCATATATTAAAAGTTAGAGAATTATCGATATATATACAGTATTTTCTAACCTTACTTCATTCTCTTATGGTCTTACCTACATGTACATGTAAACTGCTCATCTTAATACATGTAGATATTGACTATTCAAGACAAGTCTGAATTTCCTGTATGCTCAAAACTGGTGATCTACATTACCGATCGATTGATTGTGTGAAACTAACACAGCAGTCTGTCTTTCGATCCACTTAAAGAGGGTCTTTCATGTGTGCTCATCCATATAACATCATTGCCATGGCATAATAAACTAAAGGTAGAAGTTATAAAATTAGAATAAAGAGGCTAATCAGTATTCGAAAATATCAAAAAAAAAAAAAAAAGGTAAAAAAAAAGACAAATATAAACCTGTATGAACATGCAAAAATATTCCAGGTTTCCCCCAGAAATTCCATTTCTAACTTCCCTCACTTTTCCAAGTTTAAAAAAAATTCCCTGAAAAATGCGAAAACATAACTTACATATGCTAATGTAAAAAATGCTGTATGGGTTTTTCATTGTTCACTATAAACATGAGATAAACAAAAAAGCACACATTTTTATTAAAAAAAACTTCAAATTTAGATTAGTTTTATTTTAAATTTACAGTTTGATTTTTGATGCTTCCACAGAATTGCTCATTTCTATTGATTAGCTTGATTTAATAGAAATAAAAAAAATTACATGAGGCATAAAAATCATCTAAAATTTTCTTTGTCAGGTAATTCTTCTAACAATCAGCAGAAAGAAAGAAAAACGTTCCCAAATTCTTGTCAGAGAAGGACAGATTATGCTAACAGTGAAAATGGGGAATCCCCTGAAGCCACTAAGACTTTGCGGCATCCAATTGTGTCAAGATATTTGTTCCATTTCCCTGATTTTCTAAAAATAAATAAATCTTACCTGACTCTTCCCTGACATTTCCAGGCCTTTCCAACTTCCTCTGACTTTTAGATGTTTTTCAGGTTTTCCAGGTCTGGGAGAACCCTGTATTCCAACATTTAAAAGAAAGCATCGATGTCTGTATAAAAAGAAATAGTTGTACATATTTATCTTCGTTTGATTTGGGGAAAGCCTTTGAAACGCCATTAACAATTCTTCATCAAAGTAAAAAGAAAATGCCCAGATTTTTTAAGAACGGAAATTTTAATTCAAGCCATGTTGACAAATGTTCCTCGGCTAGACTCTGGCCCAGGGATAAAACCACTACGTCCCTTACAGTTATAAATAAGATAGTGATCTAAGCTTCTAATGTCACAAAGCTAGAAGCGACGGGGTTGCCGAAGCATCTCTCGCAGCGGTTAACTTTTCATAAAATTTATCACGCGACAAAAGCACATCGAAATGGTCAATCAAGCAAGGAAAATACGCGTTATCACCAAATATGGAAGATGGCAAACTAAAATGTCGTGCAATTCTGACTGCGTGTGACAGGAAGAAACAGAAGCGTAATTGACGCTACAGTGGTCCGATAACACCAACAATAAGAACACCCTGAAAATGAATGCTTAGGAGGCACAAGGCAAGTTTGGAAAAAAATGGAATCAACAATCAACCCAAACCAGGTCTCGGCTTGGAGAGTTCCTGAAAATAGTAAAACATATACTGTCAAACATCGGTTGTTAAATGCAAAGCCGAAAGCAAGGGTCACAAATACGGTGCATTTGGCAGTTGACACCAGACCGTGTCTGCAGTGTCTCACATCGGCAAGAGCAAAGTTATTCTGAAATGCATGAAAGTATATATACCGTACAAACATAGCACAACATCTGCAAGGTGGTCCTCGGAGGCGAATGGATTTAGCTAGACCCAATACTAAGTGTAAAGAACAGCTTCACAAAACCATAGTTTCTGCATTGCAACTGCTCATCTGATATTTCTAAGGGGTACGATCAAGCATTGTCACCATCAAGTATCATATTTACATGAATTTTGACTGAAATCCATTATTTGTGATCTAGGTTTGCAATTATAATTATTAAATATATCGAATGTGGACAAAAATAATTTTTTACAGGGTAGCAAAGAATTACAAGAATTCTGCATTAATGCATTCTGCAACAATGTATGTTTTGAGTAAAATGAACCATGGTAGGATCTTTATAAATGGAAATTTTTTTAGAATGCAATGTGTCAATCCTTATGTTTAAACGCATTTAAAACATCCCTTGCTCGGTTCTTCTAAGGAAGGCCGATGTAAAGTACATGTATTATTTGACATGCCCAGAGCATCTTGAAATTCTTTTCTGAGAAAATTATTCTAGGAATAGACAACTGACCAAATCTGTAAATTCGAGTATACACATGTATATGGCCATACACGAGCATGTCTTCACAATATTGTTAATCTAATTTCACATTATACATTAACGGATAGACCAGAAATTTTTCACAAATGGACCAATATGGTCACATATGTCATTCCTTTAGTCATTACATATCCACATATGGCCATATACTGTCTATACAATTCCATAATACTCATTGGCCACAAATAACATACAATCATGCAGTGACATATATGGCCACATAGGTCCATTGTGAGGTCAAACTTTTCTCAGAAACATGTGCTTCACATGATAAGTGACATAATACTTTAACGTTCCCTTTAATTGAGTGAAAAATTATGATCAGAAAATTGGTGTTGTGATCACCACATGACCTCCAGTGTTCACTGATTAATCAAACCGAGCTAAATTTCCTTCGAATCGAGAAAACATTCACTAATTACTGATAGCTTCACCAAACTTTGGAAACCTTTCGGCAAGACCATCGTCTTACCGCGGTAAAGTTGTGCGCCTTGGCAATCACACTGCAAACAATTTCAAACATAGCGCATATGGAAGCCGGCATTTGTGGGGCCGTAGAGATGAGGAGGAAAACAAATTTAATACTTTTAAAAAACTGCTCCATGGACAGACAACTGATCAATTAACCGAATACACATCATCCGCAGCAATAGCGCGCTTTGACAACGCGAAGCAAATGGACGAGTCACAAATTTTGTTTGACTTAAAAAGGAACATTTGTGCTTGGATACATGTTTTTCAATATGCGAATGGGAACTTGTACATTTACGTCTTTTTCAGCTACTGCTGCTTAGTTATATTAAGTTTAAAAAAATCTGAGAATTCGTTACGGAAAATTGGTCGAGAGCAAATGGGAGTTTCAGAAAGCACGGTACGGAACACATGGGCGACTTCCAGGACGTCACGGGCATAAAAAATCTGGAATGACTTAGGCCTGCATTCTCGTTTTAAGATGACCACGTGTATTTAACAGTTAATTTCCCAAATTACCAGCTTCTCGGTGTCACCGCTCACTTTTTCAGTTACGCCCCATGTGCCCAGCACGGATGTGGAAAGACATGAGGCAGATCTGGAAAAAAAGTGAGCAGCGACACGACGAGCACACCCATCGAAAACACAAATCGACCCGTTTCGCGTCATACCTAGTATATTATATCTATCTATAAGCGTTCCTTTTACGGGTAAGCGGTCCGCGCTGGTTAGAAGGCTTGCAAAATTGGGCGGTTCGGGACAGACTCCGCCAGGCCGGAAAACACCGAACATGCACGATACAAGAGGTGCGGACAAAAGCGGTTGCTTCCCTTCATATACACGTACGGAATAAAATTTGCTTTTCAAAATAAAAATCGAACGTCAAGCGTTCTCACTATGCTCACAACGCGACATCACAACATTACGGCGGGCGGGCCACGCTGCGATTCCGGTGCCAAGGCTCAGCTTTGGGACAAACGAAATTATAACTGAAATTGAATTCAAATTTGAAGGTGTCAGGAATTTTGAGTCTAATCTAACAGGCTAAAGTTAAGTTAACAAATTAAGTCTAATTTGAAGGACGTAGTGCTATCGTAAAACCGGGTATAAAGTCTCAATATGGAGGTTGCAGAATTTATATTATGGCACAAGGACCCAAAATGACAATAGGCTATCAATGTACGAATGGGGAAATATGTTTATAGAACTAGAACCCCTACCAAAGGGCATTAGTTCCCAGAATCCAAAGGGTCACTTTGGCCCTAACCTTATCGACAAAAAAGATCAAAGCGAAAATGTGATACGAATGAATGACATTCCCATAGATTGTTTCTTGACAAAAACTGATAGGAAGCAGATAAGGACTGATTTGTTCGAATGTTTAACAATGTTTTGGGTTTAGGGCCAAAATGGTCCTTTAGATTCTGGGACCTAATGCCTTTAAGGTTGGAACTACATGTAGTTAAAAACATGGTTCTCTTCTTACCCATACATACTAATTGTCATTTTTGGGACATGTGCCATATTAATTTGATTGACCTCCACATAGACCTTCACACCTGGCATAGAGCACAGGTAAGCCACTGCCTCGCGGCCGTCACGTGGTGGCCCGCTCAGGGTTTTCACATTCCACATTAAACACTACTAAGATGGTGATGACGATGGGGATGAAGGTGGCGTTCTTCTACGTTGCGATGAAGGCGATTCAGCTAAACTAAAACTGCTCGTGATTCTGAATGGGTACTACGGGGGGAGAGGCACCGTTATTTGAATATATATTTTATACATAATCCTCGGATGCTGCAACACATCGCAGTCGGAGGTCCGAGTCGGGACCTCCCGTGAAAAGCTAGACCTCAGTGGCTCACGCTCAGTCCTCGATGGTCTCCGTTCTAAAAACCCAATCTGCCGGAATCTCCAAGGGCGATATACTGAGTGGAAAAACAAACTATCAAAATAAAAATGTGATAAAAAAGGGACGAAACAATACAAAAATACGCTATAAAAAATGGTACGCGCTGCTCCACCCTGGACTGAACTTGAATAGCGCCGATGCAAATATACATATAAACGTGTTTAAAATTGCCCTTTGTCGAAGAAAAAGCTCGGTAAAGAAGACAGTAATTACAACCTCGCGTTCACGCTGGCCCACGCGACCCAATGTTCATTGGATGGCCGCGTCACGAGTTGGATGCGACAGTGCCCCCATCTGTTAACAGAAGCCATGAAAATATGCACCCTATGTAATTAGTAATATTACTTTGTTAATCTGGCATTGGTAAAAAATGTGTTCATGACTACTATTCGCGGAACCCAGTTGTTAAAAAAGCAGGTTGGTCAAGGTTGAAAGTCAACACTGCCGTGGTACAACGCGATACGATGTCCCACGGGCTCTGCTCTACAAGAATAGCATGTCCTCCAGGTCTCAAACCAAATTGGCAATGCCCACCAGCCATGGTGGCACTGCCATCCAAACTCGTCATTAGTCGCGAGGGCGGAAGCGGCTGTCAGTAGCGAATTAGCTGCACGAAAGTGAAAGATTATGCGAGAGCGCCCTCGGTGCGATCCAACGAAAATTGGGTGGGCCTGCGGCCGGCTCGAGTGGAACTGAAATTCTATCCGTGAACCAACGTCGATTAAAAACAAAACTAACAAAGAACCAGTGAGTGTAGAACAGTGACATGACACCATCAGGTCAGCAGTATGTCCTCCACTTGCGAGTCACCACAAAGTTTAACCCCTGCACCCGATCTCCCTCTATGTGCAAGCAAGTAAGTCTGCTTGCGGCTCCTGTAAAGTGGTCAGGGCTGGGGCTAATGGTCCAGCCGGGCCAGGCGGAGGCTCATCCATGCTCTGGTCCTCCGGGAACGCAGGGGCAACACTGTTGCTGCCACTGAAGTCCTGCATCGCATTGTCCTAAGTCCGCTCGACGGGCCCCCGAGAGTGAACTGGCTCGGAGGTGAATGCCGCCGCAGGGTCGACTGTACCTCGCACCAAAAGTCTGTCCGGCAAGGGGGCGCCGATCAGGTTGCGATGGAAATCAGCTCCGCAACTAGACGAAGGTGGCGAGAGCAGTCGGCGAGGTCTCGTCCTGCTCGGAGCGCTTCTTGCCATACTGACCGATGAACGAGCCGTCTTCCGTGAATTTACCTGAGGAATAATAAGTAAGACTAAGTAGAAGTCACAACAATAAGTCCGTTAGTCAAAGTCGCCCACTCAAAATGAATGGCCGAGTCCGGGTGTTTTGGGACCTGTGACCCATAATCAACGCTAGGCCCAACCAGAATATTGGAACTTTGTTGGAGTATGTGAACTAGAACATCTCCATTTCATATCAACAACATGCCACCTGCCTCTTTGCTTCTTCACTGGGATACAGCTACACAGTTGAAGGTGTATATGGCTGTCACATATAATTAGCACTACAGTAGAAATCGTTTACAACGACATCGAAGGGACCACAGGATGTCTGTCGTTATAGCCAATGGACGTTATTACCGATACTCCACTTTCAATGTCAATAAATGCAGACCTATGGGTTGGTGTCTCCAGTCTCCAAACAGGAGATACCGAAACAAGGCGTAGACGCCTTTAGAACACAAGATAACTAACAGATTTTACATGTTTCGGGCAAATTGTCTTTAAAAAAGCCTACCTAACAAAAATTATTTTAAGCATACCAATCTTTAAAATGTTTTTATAAATAACAATAATGAAAGAAATTGAAAAACGCATTAATGGTGGTCTAGTGTCTCGAAAAATGCTGGGGCCAAGGTAAAATTACATAAGCGTATAATTTACAGAAACGCAGTAGGCGAATTTTTTTATTCAAACACTACCAATAATATACCTATAACGTTTAGAAAAAAAACCAAGGCTTACCCGTCTCGCCTTCCCCATACTCTGCCATGCTGTCGGTATCACTTTCGCCAGGTTTCGCACTGCTATTCAGGGACATCCGGCTGCCTTTGATGTTGTTGCCGTCACCACCCGGCCTTTATTAAAATGCGAGAAACGAGACAGCGATTTAGCAAAGTTGACGATTTTCAAAGCTCTGTTCAAGGCTTGATTAAAGGGGAGTCGTACGGTTTTGAGTACTCGTGAAAATGTCCTTCATCGGGGTAGTCGAGTTCCTTGCCTTGCGCGGCCTCCTTGTCATGTACTTAAAGACAGAAACACAAAACTTAACTTGGAATCCTTTGAACTTGATGGCTCATAATGCACGCTCACTTTTAAAAAAACACACTTTTGAGATCTGTGAGTACGGAAAACATGTGCAACAAGTGGAGCCAACTTACCAGAATATTTCCCGCCACGGTTTCTCTTAACCAGGCACACGATGATGAGGATGACCAACAGGACGAAGACGGCAACCATCATTCCGATGAACCACCCGGCATTGGAAAGACCATCTGACCCTATGGGTGCCGTAACTGCTAAAACCCCACCATGACGGTATTAATGGCAGAGTCTAGGCACCCCCTTCCAGAAATTCGACCCCGGCGTACCTGCTCCGATCATCTCGATTTCTTGTTTGTCGCTGGGCACATGAAACTCTCCATCCACAGCAACCACGCGCACTTCGTAAACCGTGCCAGGTTCGAGACCCTTGATGGCCACCTGTTCTTCGTAGAGTACGTCCTTAGATTTCTTGTAACTTGTTTCATCTAAGTGCACCAGAAAGTTTGCGTTAGTGTTTGTGTCGAGACGACATCACCTGACGGGTTGAGGGACTCACCTTTTCTTTTGTACTCCGCATAGAAATGGCTGCCGGCATGGCCCTCTAAATTGGGGTTCCAGACGACCACGATGGCTGCTTGCCCATCCTGAGTGTCCAGACGATTCCATATAAATGACGGCTTATCCGGGGCTACATTCACAAAAAACATGGCATCCATAAGAATAAAAACAAAAGTCGCAAATGGACAAGGGCAAAAGATAAGAAGTACACTTTGGTTTTGGTATAACTTTAGTCTGATTTCAAAGATTTGATGCTTGCTTTTGTTACAATAACAATTCTAAGGTAGACCTACGTCTTACTCCGGGGTATCTGGTGTAGGGGAGCGAAATCGGCCTTATCAAGTCGCACAAATGCATGGAATAGGAAGCCAAGCGGCTAAAGGTAGCGAAATGCCGTCTTAGCTAATGTTAGACACCTAGAGGCCATTTAGCATGGTGTGATACCTAACATGCAGGGTTGTTACTGATTTTTCAAACTGTCTTGCCTGACTTTCAACAAAATAATCACAAATTTTGCCTGATGGAACAAAAACAATTGCCTGACTTTGCTGACCTAAATATAGTACTTTTGTAACTCGTATATTACCAGGTGATCTAAAAACAACTACATTTAATACAAAAGATTGAAATTAATCCAAATGTTTATTGCATTTGAGCATTTTAACTTGAAAATATTAATTTTGCAATGAAAAAATATCACACTAGTGTCTAAAATTTTACTACAGTAGCTGCTTCTTTGAAGCTCTAAAATCTCAAAAAAATTGTAGCTGATAGTTTTACACTTTCTCAATTTTTCCTGCCTGCCTGATTTCAGCTCAAATTGCTTGAATTTGAAGGTCAGTGGCAACCCTGCACATGGTATTAACGTCACGTGAGACACTGCTAACGGGAGTGAAATTATGTCTCACCTGATGCTAAACACCTAGGGGTCCAAAGGGATTCGGGTGTGATACCTAATATGGCCTTTTACGTCACGTGAGACACTTAACGGTCCAATTTTTTTGGGTGTTATAACTGATGGTCCTAATGGCGCATGAGACACATACATGAATGAGCACTACTAAGGTCACGTTCAATGGTATGGGCATGGCACCTCAATTTTTCCTGGGTAACATCTGAAGTAGTTCTAAGTTGCGGCACAGGTTGCACCTGCGCCCCCGACCACAATTTTTTAATTAAGTGTTACTTGTCGAAGGCAGTGTTGATCAGCTACGAGTTTAGAAGGTTTAAATGATTGCATGCAATAAACTAATTACGGAACGAGATAGAGGCGTCGCGATCACAAATTTCCCTCAGTCACATTGTCAACTCACATTTTGCGATCTTATCACCGGTGGACACCTCGATGAAATAGGAGTCTCCAATTCCAGCCTGTGTCGTAGCACGAATGGTAACCCGGTACTTGGTGGCTGGCTCCAGGCCCACCAGCCTCGCCGTAGTGGCCCGCACATCATTGATGTATGGATCCCTCTCGATCAGTGGGTGGGTTAAGATTCCGTTCACTGCAGAATAAAAATTTGTTTAACGATTTCCTCATCATATAACACGATCTCTTCCTTGCACAATTTTTTCAGCATAATCGACAACATCGGGTAAATAAATTAAATTTAGGTCGACGAAACCAACAATTTTTAGCCAGCTCCGGTTATCGAAAATCGTATACTTTCCTTGCAAATCATGCTCGACTGTATGCTTATGTCAATATCACCTTATACAAAACTGTATCAAACTTAAGAAATTTATAACAAAAAATCGGTTTTTTTAACTGTTTGTTTACCGCATGTGCAAATTATGCGCTTATTGTACAGTGCTGGACAGAATTATAAGTTCACTAGAAAAACTAAATGTATTCAAGTACTATTTGATCAACATAAATGAAACAAAAACAACATAATCAGGCTCACATTGGACCAATGTTCACCAAACATTATCCATTTTTTTGAATATTTTCAGAGATAACCCCAAAAATGTCGAAATGTACATGGACACAATTATAAGTTCACAACAATTGGTCAGTGCCACATTCCAAACCTGCACATGCAATGATGTGTCAAGCATTAATAAGACATATCAATGGCTTGCCTACAAATTTCAAACAGCTTTTGCCAA
>JAQFYZ010004204.1:0-11585 GCA_034695085.1 Cylindroiulus punctatus | reverse complement strand
TGAAGAACAGTAAAGGATGATGGACGTGTAGGATGATGCAAAATCCCTGGGAAATACAGGGTGATAATGCTGTGACTATGGGGACACCCTGCATTACCTTTCCTGATCAACATATAAAAATAATTTTTATGTTAACATTAACAGGGACTCGCGTGTTATGGGATGTGCTGTTTGACAACTTATGAAATACTATCCCCAAATACTATCATTCCTATCTAGATGTCATTTGCGATTCTAGCACTCCCTGTTAAATAAATACATAAAATATGTGAGACACCAAGGCCAATCACCCCTGGTCTCACAAAATACGTCATTCGATTCAGGAATTTTTCCAAAATTTGTTCCAAGTTTGAAAATGAATTATTGTAATGAGGGTAGGACTTCATGATCACCATGTATTCCGACATCCAGCGTTACTGCCTTTTACCCCTGACAAGCTGCGAATGCAAAGTGCATGAGTGCAACTCGGCAAAATGAATTTACGGACTAGTTTTTTGCGATGCACCGAAGAAAATGCAGAACCCAAGCTTGACAAGCCGAAAACACACGTCACATCAAAGGCGTATAAATTTGCATATTTCCGACGCAAATTCGTGCAATGTACCTCCCTGTTAGCTGATTCAGACCCCCGAGGAGATTTACGTGAAGGTTCTAGGTTGCATGAAACCAAACTTGAGAAAGTTGTTGCAAAGCAGGCCTCCCCACAGCTGTTGTTAAAGTTGGCAAGCTACTGACATTTCACTGACGTGCACAAATTTCATTGACCAATTAAGTTCACTTCCCAGCCATCACTCACTGTATCACTGTAGACATTTCAGAAAAAAAAAAAACTTAATATAAACAGAAAGTTTGTTGCACAAAAAATCAAACATCAGAATTCAGTGACTGTTCACTGCGCACAATCCCATGTTTGTTGGACAGAAATAAGAAAACAAAACTCAAATTTATTTAAATGCTGCATAATAACCATATCATATGGGACGGTTCCCACAATGCCCAAATGAATGGAGGTTGAATACTATATCAACATTATATATGTCATTTATGCCCATGTATGTGCCATGTATGGCCACATATAAGACCATATATGGAGTCTGGAATGCCATGTAAGACCATTTTTGAGTCATATATGTATGTGCTGTATGTATGTATGTGCTTGTAAAAAATGATGATTTTGATATCATTTATGGACATTGCGTGGTCATCATGACCAATTGCAGCCATGACTGCAATTCGTATAGGCTTCTTTGTGCCTTCTGTGGCAGTTTTTCATGTTCTTTGTATACTATTGTAACATTTTTTGCTTCAAGTGCGGAATCGAGGAGTTCTTGCTGATTGACGACGCTTATCGACTTGCTAATCCCTTAGAGACTCACTAAGATAAGCTCTTTCGCATCTTCAGCAGGCTGTTAACTGCCACTGATGACACAGTTGGTGAAACATATTTGAGAACTTAACATTCCCTGTGTTTTGTGAGCGCTAATATGGAGACTGCCAGCCCAAGGGACCCTGGATTTAATCACATTTCATTACTGCACCACCTTTTGATATTCGAGGCATGGCTTGACATTCTTGTTTCAAATGATAGCGATGATTATCGTGAACTGCAGTTTTGAAAGTTGAAGCATCTATGGCAGATTCAGGTAGACAAGAAAATGCATTTATTACTGCCAAACATTTGAGCACCTGTCGATCACGATGACATGGGGACAGATCAATATGATCAGAAGAAACTACATGTGTGGATATGTTCCATATATAATGTACCATGTAACATATATACAGTATATAGAGTATATATACATATAGGTATGACCATACACTATGTAACTCAATACATACCCTTACCTGGCCACACTTTATAAATGAGTCATGCTAGTTTATAACAATATTTATTAAGATAAGTGTGTATTTTTGGCAATGAAACGATAGCTAGTATTCATTGTTTACTGCACATGAGCTTAATTCACTCAGGGTAAACTGTTTAAGTGATGTCAACCTTTTGACATGTTTTAAAAAATAGCATACCTGATATTAAGCTTAGCCCATATGGAAAAGAAATGCATTTTGAAATGCATTTCAAAATATATGTAGATTGAGACAAATGTATTTCATAATGAATTGTAAATGCATCTATCATAGAGCTTTTTCTGAAAAATTCATTTGCAATACATTTTGAAATTTGCAATGAATTTCAAAATGCATTTGAAATACATTTTACAATTTGCAATGTATTTCAAAATGCATTTGAAATACATATCTTTTGCATGTGGGGATGGTTAGCTCAATAGGAGTCATAAATGGTTCCCTATATGTCATGTAACACATTCACATTGTATTGTAACATACGATAACATATTTCATATGTATAGTAACCATTTATGCAGCCATATATAGCTATCTAAATCAAATTTGAATGAAATTCATTTCGACCAAATTTTTCTGCACACTTCCAACGTAGTAAGAGCAGTCGAGCTACAATTTCAGGTTTGTTTAAAACGAAGATCAATACTGTTTCCGTTAGAGACCATGTCGGAGATTGGTTTGCCCAAATATGCAGATGCGGGTTCGTGTTTTTTGTTCCTAAAAAACGGGGCTGAAATAATAACGCTGCCTCCCATAATAATCATTCTGCTGCACTCCTGATGTAAATTTTAATTTTGAAAACTTCACTTGATTTGAAAGGTAAACATGCATGTATGCCCAAACGCACCGATGATTTCATGAGCATTTTATGAGTCAATATTTAATTAAACTAAGTACATGCATGTTTTTCTGCAAGCATCTTCGCTAAGAGGCCCATAATGTAACTCATTGTAAAAAATAAAAACAACAAGAAAAAAAATGATGGGTGATTTTTCTCGTACAATTTGAACAGTTTTGAACACACTAGAGTCGTCGAGGTCGATCAAACTGGTTTTACAATTTTTCACATGTGCAGCTCCAATGTGCAATGTGGGCTGCTTCCATGTGGCCTAATATTTGATTTTCCTATTGCATTTTCTGAAACAACGGTCTCCAACAGTGTTCTTATTGATTGAAATTCTGGTGAAAAAATGGAGACAGTGACAGTGTAATCTGAACGGCCTCCAACCTAGTGTCCATTAGCAAAGCGAACCAGAAAGTTAATCCAAGTGGTATTGGTTTCCGTTGAGGTTGGGAGTGCAACTGCGAGTTATTCTTTGGTTCACACGTAGATCATCGTCCTTTTCGAGGCACAAAGGTGTAAGTGAGAAGCGATTTATAAGTATAAAAAACTGGAATGTGTCATAGCAAGATTCAATGGAAACGGAAAAACGGGGCCAACAAATTCAACATCCATGCAATGTGGAAGAAAATTCCAGAGAAGATATTTGAAGCTATGCCGGAAGGAGTTATCACATAAACGGAATTCCCTAAATATTCAACCAGAAAACATGGTGGGCTGGTTATGGTCCACAGAAAGCAATATCTGCAAGGTATTGATGTTCTGCCACATCCAGTTTTACGATACACGTTTCGATTTTTCCCAAGACTAAGAAAAATTGAACGTATTTCATTTGTACACTTGATACATGTGCAGTATTCACATCCAAATTATATTAATTTACAGAAAGTGGTAAAGAACAAACCATGCTCGAAGAATTGAAATCCATTTGATTTAACCAGGGAGTATGTGTGTGTTTGTGGATTTGTAGGGCACAGTGCCAGAAAAACAAAATGGTTCGTGAAGTGGTGTAAGACGCTATTTATATATATAAAATATGCGAGAAAAGAAACAGGACAAAGGTAAAAAGGAGAAACAACGAAATATGTAACAACAGCCTTAAATAAACATCAGAACAAGAAGACAAGAAATCGAAACAAAGGGAGCCAGTCCCCAGTTCCAAAGGAACGCCATAAGTTAACCAGTACGGGAAGACTGGCCGGGCTGGGAGAGCCTGGAGAATATTATGCAGTGCAGCAGCTATGTGAAAAGGAAGGGAAGAGGAGGAGCTAAAAGGCATCTCAGAGGCCCACGGCCGGCAAAAAAGAGAAAAGAGCGGAGACATCCCCACCAAGTACCTGAACCAACAAGAAGGGATGGCCGACCGCGAGAAAGAGACCAAAGGCGGATTGCCGAGCAGTAGCATAGCAGGGGCAGACTATGAGGACGTACAGCAAGGTCAGAGACATACCACACCGAGGGCAGAGGGGAGAAGGCTCCCCGAGCAACAGGAAACAGTGGGTCAGGCGAGTGTGCCCCACCCTCAACCTCGCCAACAGAACAGCATCCCGAACAAGGGAGTAGACCTTTCAGGTGACATTTCCATTGGTCGAGACTATTGCTTGCAATAACAAGTTCAAGCTGTTGTTTCGGACTGTTGTAAATTGAGTATAGGCGAATTGCCAAAATGGATGCTAACCGTACGTGTTAAACAAAACATGCAATGGATTTGTAAAAACAGCAATGCATACATCAAAAAGCAAATTGGTGGATAAGTAGGGATCCTAACTGCAGGATGCATTAGTCAAACTTTGGCAGGTATGCCAACATTAAAAACAACCTTGCATGCAAATGTCCAGACATGCAAATGCCTGTAAATGGTTGCAAAAACACGCAGATTGCGACAATTTTGAATAGAAGAAAAATTTTCAGAGAAAGGCGAAAACATGTACGTGCATCACATGTTGCAGTTTGCTAAAATTTATCGCCTTTCTAAGGGAAACCCAGCTCAAAGCATCAATTATTCAGCATTTTGCAAAAGGCAATCCTATTATCTCCGTTGCTGGAAAGCCAGTTAAATTTAATATTTAATGCCCGAAATGAAAGTCAATTTCCAATTTTCCTTTTTTACACTGCATGCAGTTTAGTTGTGCTTAGCAGGCAGCCGTTTTCATCGTGAATATTTTAATTTCAGATATTATTCATCCTCTGAAGTTCAAAAGTTAAAATGGGCAGCTTCCATCAGGGACCCTACGCTGATAAAAGCACCTGCCTCCCCTAGTGACCAACGTATCCTACCCCTTGCGTTAACCCAGGTAAGATATTTTCATTGTTCAACACTGTTTTGGGAATTTTCGCTAGATTTTGAGAATAGCGTTAAAATTTCATATAGACAGGAAATGGAACTCCAAGACGTTTTGGGTCCAAAGCTATAGTGCTCGGGAAGATCCAATTGGTCATGCATATGTCCAAATTATAAACCGCTTGTCAACTCTTCCAAAAATAAGCAATAGAAAAGTGGACTGCAGGGCCCTATTTCAAAAATACGCTGTGACTAGTTGATGACTTGAGGAATAGCCGTGAGGAGACTCACTCAGAGGAGTTTAGGTTTCAGTGTCATGAGACATGGAATGATACTTGGTTAGGAACTATGAAACCTCAACTTCTCACAGCTAATCCCAAGATTAGTCAACCCGCCACACTGCAAATTTTTTAATTAATATGACACATGTGTTTCATTGAAAAATGGATCTAAGAATTGATGATGTTGATAATTTGCAATATTCCAATTTGTGGTAAGAGCTCCAGTGTGACATGCAATAGTATACTAGGGAACGATACTGCGACTACTTTTGGAAACTACTCGTATATTTTAGCATTCTGCTTCCCATAGAAGCCATGCAAACAACTTCTGGTCATTCTGGATAGACACCCCGAGCTTTGCCTTCGCAATTTAATAATGTTGAAGATCGCCCCTAACTGCTCTGTGAGTAGACGCCCTGGCTTTGGCTAAGGCACCTCAGGTAGTGGCCCATCCGGGCTGAAAGGGAGTGAGTCATAAGCTTATGACGTCACATCTTCCCTTGTCTTTGTTCGTTGGCAAGCAATATGGCTGCAACTCGTTTTTGTTGTTGCTCTGTTGAACCATGTTTACAGCATTATTAAACTTGTTCCACGCAACAAAACCTCAGTCTCAGGCTTCTGACCCAACAAATAACATTTCGAAAGAGCTTTGTCTTCAAGCGGAAATCGGCGATCACAGAATCTTTAATTAGCGTACTGCAATTGCCAGGTATAAAATCATCCTGGCAAAGCCTGCCAGAGTTCATTTCCCACTAAGTGAGACTTAACAGGCATTCGAGGCAAGACAGTGCACGCCAGGGGGTGAAAATCATCCCATGTCGAGGACCTGGATTAGTGCACTTCGCATGCAAAAGCCGAGCCTTTTCTTAGCACCTTCGTCAGAGTGAACAAAGCACATCCTGCGCCACCCACTTTAGAAAAGCACTACAAATTAATTGGCCCTCATCAGTCAGCCACACAGGAACGAAGATAGCATCCTCCATTACCTTTCAATGGCAAGGAGGAAGCTGCTAGAAAAGCATCTTCGTGGAAAGGAACTCGTGTGACAACTAGTGTTTGGTAAACTAGCAAGATGCAGCTTAAGGCATGGCAACTCTAAATTGGCACCTAATGCATAAAATGCATGGAAGGCATCGAGGAAATTCAATCGCCATCCATTACTACGACGATGGGCAAAAGCTTCGTCATCGCTGAAGCCAGTGATTGATAACAACAATGATTACAACGAAGGTATTGTTTCTGAAGATAAAGTGGCTCTTAAGGAGATGAGCTTTTAGACCCACAGGTGGCACTCGCGGAATTTCCCCAGGGGAAATTCCCTGGGGTTCCAACACTCCTGGAACTGGACCTGGTGCTAAAGCCTTTCTAGCATCAATTAAGAATTTCTTTGACGTTGTCAAATTTTTTAGACCGTTCCGTCAAACCAACCTATCTTCAACCTGTGATGCACTCTCGGCATACTCCAAGTATTTCAAAATGCATCGTTGGATTACAAATGCACTAGCTCATACACTATGTACTTAAGAACACCGACCCACATGCAAAAGAAATGTATTTCAAATGCATTTTGAAATACATTGCAAATTGTAAAATTTTTCAGTAAAAGCTCCACGATAAATGCATTTTTAAATGTAAACAAATGTATTTTAGTAATGCATTTCACAATGCATTTCACGATGCATTTTAGTTATGCATTTCACGATGCATTTTAGTTATGCATTTCACGATGCATTTTAGTAATGCATTTCACGATGCATTTTAGTAATGCATTTCACGATGCATTTTAGTAATGCATTTCACGATGCATTTTAGTAAGACATTTCACGATGCATTTTAGTAACACATTTCACGATGCATTTTAGTAATGCATTTCACAATGCATTTCAAAATATATTGATAAGTACATTTAGCAACACAGATTTGTGAAATTCAGTGTGCTATTGCAATTTATTACATTATTAAAAATTCAATTATAAAGTACATTGAATTTCAGGAATTAATCAAGATGACCTTTCATTCTAAATCAAGAAATTATGTGTTCATGTTAACAGTTTACATTTTAAAATGGTATCCACAATATATTCTACAATACACACAGAACATATTATGAACTATGCTTCACGATGCATTTCACAATACCATATGAGCAATTTATGGAATGTATTATGAAGTGCATTATGAAATGCTCAACATATACATTTTACGATGCATTTTTATAATTCATTATGAAATACATTGATGTCTCAATCTACATATATTTGGTAATGAATTTAAAAATGCAATTTTTATAATGTATATCTAAATGGATTACTTTTCCATATGGGGAGATAAGTCATCCTTCAGAATGAAATTCAGCATTTTACGGAATTTTAGTAGTGTCAAATTAAGTCATATTAATATCAGCCGTTTGTTCAATCATGAAGATGGTCACTGAAGAACATGACTCAATTCTCAAACCTGGTATAAATTCAACCCACGTTAGGATGTTATATCTTGTTGCTATGGCTACAGCATCAATTCTCATCAAGAAATGCATTTCATTGCTCCATTGCTAATTACGCTCGCAGATCTGCTATGAAGACAGCATTTTCTCCAATAAGTCCATCGAGGATATGCCTATCATTGCACAATTTCATAAATATGTCATGTAAGAGAACAAAATTATCATTTTCAATTCCGGATCGTTAAACCTTTGGGAAATGTGAAATGCCAATAACGGTTTATCGTCAATAACATTAATTGTAAAGAACGTGCTTTGCAAAAATCACTTTCATAAATGTCAAAAGTACGACATACAATGACATGTAAATAACAAATCGAGGGGGGAATTTTTACTGATTGTACACTGCTTTACTACATTGGCATACATTGCATACATTGGCGTGTTTTCAATTAAAATTTTTGGCATTAAATATTCATAATAAAACTACCTTGCACAAACAGTTTCCTATTTCCAATCCCTTCACACTGACTGAGATCAAACCAGCTGCATAACTTCTAATAGGGCCATAAAACTCCAAAATGTATTTTACGCTCCAGAGACCATTACTGTCTCTCCGGCACTGTCTAGTTTATGGTCGCAGTGAAAAATGCACTGATTTCTGGTCGTTTGCGGGCCTTAACATATGTTTAGAGCGATGATGATGACTGCGATGGAATCGACAAAACTGCCTTTCAATTTCGAGCGTGAATTTCACGCGGTCAAAACTCGAAAATATTGATGGTCTGGCTTAAAAGTGCCTAGATGTGCTTCTAAGTCTTTGGTGACCGGTGATATATGACGGCTATTGAGTAATCTGCTCCATTGCCAAAAATCGATCGGTTTTTATTGCATCTTATGCAGAAAAAAATGCCATGGAACAATGCATTGACGAGGTATCAGAACCACGAACAATGGGGTGTGTGTGTGTGAGGCTTTAGGGTGCAAGGCCTGCCTACGAGGCTAATTGGCGCCCGAACAGCGATGTAAACATAGCAACAGCAGCATTGCGAAACAACTGCGAGAATGAAACAAGATGAAACTAGCAAACAAGCATGGCGAAGAAATCAAATATGAGAAGGGACTGGGGACGGTCGTGGCTGATTGGGAAGGTACTGACCTCGACATTCGTCCAAGGGATGTGGAAACCACGAAAACCACAGCGAGGTCAGCCGACCCTGGGAGCGAACCCCAGATCTCCCGACCGCAGGTGGAGACGATAACCAAATGACCAACCTGCTCGGTAAACAATGGGGTACTGAAGACACCATGCTGTTATTCAAGAAAACTAAGTCCTGTTAGGCCATAGACTAAAGCGCCTTAGCGTACGCTTGCATTAAAGAAGGCTGGTAAAAGAAGCGCTGTAATCATTCGTCTGCAAAACGTGCGTTTATCAACTGCACGTCTGCATTGGATAATGGATGCTGCGTCACCGTGCGTCCAACGGTGCGTTAATGCTCCGCAAAATAACGCTCGTCTGTAGCCGGCCTTAGTCGGTTTACGGTCGAGGTAAACGTACTCTTTAACTTGAGCTTTCTTCACCAGACCCCACAGCAGTGAAGAATGCAGAAAACGTGGCTTCATTAAGTATTTATCGCCACTTTATTACCATTCCATACACCCCAACGCCCTTTTCCACGTGCACCACGGATGCCCCCGGCTGCGCGCCTGCAGCAGACATTAAAAATTAACGTTAATTGCATGTTCAACAACAGCCCTTATTGACATCAACCTAGGGCTGAGCAACATCGAAGAACGGAGTGACACCCAATTAACACGCCAGCAAATCGGCGCCAAATTAGGAGGGTTGAACATGGTGACCCCCATGCAAGAGTGCATCTCTGATCGAGAAGTACTATTGGCTTAAAAATGTTGCATTTAGTACACATGTACATTTGGATAAGAACTCGAGTCTGCAGTCCCCAGTTCCAAAGGAACGCCTTAAGTTGGCCAGTACGGGAGGACCGGCCGGGCTGGGAAAGCGGGGAGAACATAACGCAGCACTCGCAGCTATGCGAAAAGGAAAAGAAAGGAAGAGGTAAAGGAGCGAAAAGGCATCACAGAGGCCCGCGCCTGCGAGAAAGAGAAAAAAGCGGAGACAGGCAGACGCCCATCCCCTGGGCCAAAAAGAGGGGTTGGCCAGCCGCGAGAAAGGGACTAAAGGTGGACTGCCGAGCAGCAGCAAAGCGGGGGCAGACTATGAGGATGGGCCGCACAGTCAGGAGCACACCGCACCGAAAGCAGATCAGCGGGGAGGAAGGTTGTGACCTCCTGGCTCGTCGTGCATGCCCTACAGGGGTGCTATCCACGTTATCCCTCCCGGATCCGATGGTTTGACTTTAACGTCTGTCCTTACCCTTTATTCTCCATAACATTCATTGTTTCCAGCCCTTTGCTATCGTACCTTTCTCCCTAGCGACAATCATTGCTATTTTTGCTACCCAGATCTATCGCCCCTCCACAATGCGTATAATCATTTCTCAATTCCCAAATTGTGTTATCTACCACTTATCGCGTATCTCCCCAAGAACATTCATTGCTTTTTGTGCATCCAAACACTGCAAAAAATCTGGAGCGTTATCGCCACCGTCGCATTGGCGTCATTTATCCAATTATTGCTCCTCTTTTCGAGGGGCATCAGAAGTGGCAAGATGAAATCATCTCATCAAACCATTATGGTTCCGACGATTCCGAGTGCATGTACACCGAAGGGCCCACGACTTGACACGGTTAAAAACACAATTTCAGTTTAAGCAAAACGGTTTTCTAGCCTAGCCAAAAGTAGCACCGTGGCCCCCAAAACCCCACGAAATCAGAAATATGGGGATTAAGATGGCAGTTCATTAAATAGCAAATCGCACTTTACAATGCCTGTCTGAGCACACACCTACTCGTCGTTGTCCCGGGCAACTGCTGACAATGTGTTCATTGTCTGAACTATTATTGGAACCAATCTACTCAGAGAAACCAGTTGCTCATACTGTAGCAAATTAGGCGATAAATGTTGTTGACAATAATGCAATGCCATTTTTTCCTCGTGGCAATGGAAAGCACTTAAGGCATGAAAAAGCTTGTTAGGTAAGAAAATTAATCTCATATCGTGTCAGTATACTCCATTCACAACTACTCACTTGTCACAATATACTTTAACATTCTCCTAGGCAGTAGCATGGCCCTGTTACTTGAACTTCGAAAACATGCAAATGTAAGGACAACTAACTGAAACTTACTGAAAACTGAAAAAGTACGTTGTGACTTTGGGGACACCCTGCACAAAATTGCGAACCACAATTTCTCCTTTCCTGATCAACATACTAAAATATTTTTTTGTAAACAATAAGAGGCACTCGCGTTTTATTGGATGTGCTCTTGACAACTTGTGGAAATGCATATGCTATTAATAAAAACGATAATTCTATGTTTTACTTTTTATTTTGCTTTCTGAGCGATGGACCTGAATGGAATATAAGAGATCCAAAATTTGGAAAAAGTCTAAAAACGAAATGTCTTTAAATTTTATATAGCGCAGGAACTTACTATCAATATACACTTTGAATTAAAACATTTAGTTTCATTTAAAATTATCATATCTGTCCAAAATTATCAAAATTAAATTGAAAAAAATCACTTTCCCATATGGAAAAGAATTGCATTTAGAAATACATTATAGAAACTGCATTTTGAAATGCATTTTACAATATGTGTAGATTGAGACATTTCATAATGAATTATAAAATGCATTGTCCTAATGCATTTCAATGCATTTCCTAATGCATTTCATAATACATTCCATAAATTGCTCATATGGTATTGTGAAATATAGTTTATAATGTATAG
>JAQFYZ010004203.1:0-11585 GCA_034695085.1 Cylindroiulus punctatus | reverse complement strand
CCTGTAAATCCTGCAATAACTGATCGATGGCGACCAGGCCACGCCCCCAGTTTGTTCTTTGATGGAAAATACTATAGTTTTAAAATTTGCAGTTTTTGCCACTAGTGAAGGGTGAGGGGGGGCAATGAAGGAAGACCACTTTGGGGGAGGGGTTTGAGGTCAAACTAGTTTGAAATTGCCACCTCGGGCTATTCTCAGGTGAATTCTCAGCTTGGATAATCGAAAATGAGCGATAAAAATGCAATAAAAAACTCCCTTTTTGCCATGGGATCCGGCTGAGAAACGCCAATAACTTTCTGTGAATTAAAACCTGGGTGACGTCATCATGACGTCATCAAGTCAACTCTCACTTACATGCCTTCTTGCCCAGGCAGCATATGGAACAAAATAATACGTCATTTTTTGCATATTATAATATTATAAAATGTTAATATAATAATATAATATTATCATTCTTTTAATAACATGTTAGTATACAGTAATAATATCATAGTATATACATTTTATAAAAATGAATAATGCGAAAATTCAAAAATATAAATATTTATAAATATTCACGTAATTCATTTTTGCATTTTTGCATTACTCATTTTGATAAAATGTTTATATAATAATATTATAATATTAACATGTTATAAGAATAAATAATGCAATCATTTAAAAATATAAATATTTGTAAATATTCACGTAATTCATTTGTGAATTTTTGGATTGTTCATTTTTAATAACATGTTAATACAATATAATACTAACATTTATTCAATAAAATTTTAATGAGAACAATATAATATTAACATCCATATGTTTACAAAATGTTAAGATAATGTTATAATATTAACATTTTATAAAAATGGACAATGCAATAATCTACAAATATCTATTTTCGTATCTTATTTTGCAATTTTGTCATATTTATATACTGTATGTGTGTATATCTTATAGTAATCTTGAAATTATTATAATAAAAATTATAATTAAAAATTAATTATACCACATAATTTTTTCGTAAAAGTTAATAATTATAACGCAATTACAAAATTGATTCGAAAATACACCTGTTTGAATTTTTGCATTAATATACACCTATACGAGGAAGTGAATAAATTTTATCCAAATTTATTCGCGTTTTCATAAACAAACCAGCCTTGGCAGAAGCAACAACTTGGAAAAAAACAAGTTATACCCAGAGATCAAACCATTCATGGTCAAACTAATTTTTAAGTTAAAATTGATTCAAGGAATAGTGATCTGATATGACGTTGGGGACATTATGACGCTACTTTTACAACATTGTTTTTGCTAAAAATATGTCAGATGGGTTCAAAAAATGATCGGGGTCATCATCCATCTCAAGATATAGTAAAATGACTAAAATTTATTCTAACTGAAACTAATTAACTTGGAAAAAGCAGACGCCCAAAAAGTAATAGTATTTTAAAGAAAAGAAAAATGCGAATAGGGCGTTTACGGATAATTAACTTAAATGATAGGATAGGAGGGCAATTTACAAGTGTTTTGGCGTTTTCGAAGGCTGCATCCTTGACCATTGGACGTGGGGGCGTTCGATTATTGTCATCACATGGTTTATGGTATCATTATTCATCATTGATGCAAAAACGTCGAATTGAGAAAATTAGGTAACAAACTTGGCAAACATGATGTTGACGTAATATTTGAACACCCCCTCACATTTGGAACACCAGGAAGTGTGGCGAATTTCCAGATAAGCCAAAGTGAGACAACCGGAAATAGATTTTATTTTGAGTTTTGGGTCTTTTCCAAATCTGCATTTTTTCCAGGCCTCACATCAGCTGATTATCTTACGACTTATTGTTTAATGGAAAATGTTTCGGAAATGAAAGTTGCTGGAAATTGGATTATTATATTTTGATTTTATGACCACAGTTTGACCAAAAGTTTAAGAATTTTTCTGATTTTGTGACATGTTTTTAAATTTAATTTTTGTTTGTTTGACCTCCTGAACTTTTAGTTAGCTCTGTCTTTTTACAAATACATTTATGTTATTGTTGTTTTGTTTTAATTATTAATTTAATATTTGTCTATACTTACTTTTTATGTATACAATTTTATGTGTTGTTTTTTTACGTCATTAAAAGTAGGTTTAAACTTGAAATTGAATTAAAGCTGAAATTAAAACAAAATAAATGAATCGATTTTATGACCACCAGTTAGAAAATGATTTATGGAACTTATTTTGCCAAAAAGTGTAGGAATTTATTTTTAATTTATGACACTGATTTGTTTTTAATTTAATTTTTGTTTGACCTACTGTACTTTTATTCAAATCTACATTATATTTAAGTTTTTCTTACAAATATATTTCTTACTTTTGTTTCGTTTTATTTTTAAATTTAATATTGGCGTATCCAGACTTACTTTTTATTTAAAGTATAATTAAATGTTGGAAATGGCACTAAAACAACATTAAATGTTATTAAAAGTAAACCTAAACAACTTGAAATTGAATTGAAACGGAAATTAAAACAAAAAAATGAATCAATAAAAAACATTATTTTTTTTAATTTTTGGGTGGATCAAATTGGTACGTTCACATTGGTGGTGATAAAAGCAACAATAATGATCATTGTTTTCAACGAGCAAACACATTTCCAAAATATATTTTCCAGTAAACAATGGGTTTACATCTTATACGCTGTAGGCCTATAAAAATGCAATAAAGTAAAGCTTGCCAAAACTAAAGCTAGTCAAATATGTGATGCACTTTTAGTTCAAATTTGATAGTTTTGAGCATTTTACCAAAATATCATCTTGCCAACAACGTCTGTATTTACCACGACGCCATTTTGGTTTGGTATTTCGATTGTGACCACCTTTTGTTAAGGGTTCACAAAAAAGCAGTAAAAAGTACAATGCAAAAACAAAGCTAAGAAATGGTTGGCTTTCATAAAAACTTACTAAACCACATTTATTGCGGGCGTCCAGACATCTCAAGGCTGGTCAGAAGTGAAGGAAGACCTGGTTCCCCTTAGGTTCCCCTTGGGCCACAAATGCACCCCTGTGGGGGGTAGGGGGCGTCCTCTGACGTCACGGTTCGGTTTCTGAAAGGGTCGTCATGTGACCCACATCGAAAAATAACCTACAATGACCATGGACAGCAGGCCTGGCACTGCACAACTGAGCACGATTGTTTTTGGACAAAACAATGGATTTATGGGTGGTTTTTCACTAAAACGTTACCTTTGGGGAATAATTTTTATTTGCTGAAAAGTCAAACAGTCAAGAAGTAAAACTAGCCTCAAGAAATTGGGAATATGCGAACTGTGAAGTTTTGGGGAATTTTGCAAAGTTATAAATTTCTGGAAGATATTGACCAATATAGTACCATTTATGGAAGATATTGGCCATAAGATGGATAGCATTTTGAGCAAAATAATAAGATTTATGGACGATTTTGGTAAAATAATAAGATTTATGGCACATTTTGGCAAAATAGTAACATTTATACAACCTCTTGGCAAAATAATAAGATTTATGGAAGCTTTGGACAAAATAATACTTGTACAAGATTTGTGCAAAATAATACTTATGCTAGATTGTGGCAAAATAATAAGATTTATACATTATTTTAGCCAAACTCATAAGATTTATAGAAGATTTTGGCCATAAGATGTATAGCATTTTGAGCAGAATAATAAGATTTATGGACGATTTTGGTAAAATAATAAGATTTATGTCACATTTTGGCAACATAATAACATTTATACAACCTCTTGGCAAAATAATAAGATTTATGGAAGCTTTGGACAAAATAATACTTGTACAAGATTTGTGCAAAATAATACTTATGCTAGATTTTGGCAAAATAATAAGATTTATACATTTTTTTAGCCAAACTCATAAGATTTATAGAAGATTTTGGCCATAAGATGTATAGCATTTTGAGCAAAATAATAAGATTTATACAAGTTGTTTCCAAACAAATAATATTTATGAAAGATTTTGGCAAAATAATAAGATTTATGGAAGATTTGGACAATAATATTTATAGAAAAATTTGGCAAAATAAGATTTGTAGAAGAATGTGGCAAAATAATATTGATACAAGATTTTTGGTAAAACACAGTAACATTTATGCAAGATTTTGGCGAAACAATAGTTGTATAGGATTTTGGGCCAAACAATAACATTTTTAGAAGAATGTGGCAAAAAATAAGATTTGTCCAAGATTTTGGCCAAAAAAAAAACAAGATGAACTAATATGTGTAAATTCATTAACAATATTTCTCATAATTTTGGTGAAACTTGCTACAATGCTGCACACATCCTGTACACATTTGGAGCAGGGAAGATACCGTAGTTTATCATCAACTCATTTCTGGCAAGAAAGTTGAGAATGCCAAAGATCTTGGCATACTATCTGACAATTTTTAGCAATTATGTGGTACTTTTCATACTTTTTATAACAAATTCCCAGACCATAGGCTGCATTTGTTTGTTTTCGTCTAAAATTTGACACGATGTTGTAACATTTTTATCTGAAGTACCTTATAAGCTTATCAGGCAGGGCATAGTTATCGATATTTTTTGTTTGCTTTCTTGTTTTTCCATTGTGTTTTTGTGCCAGTCACCTCTTCCGCGTATAGATTAAACCTTCATCGTCGTGCATAATCCTCCCAGACAATGAGTTTTTCGATTACAGGGTGGCTGCAAAATCGCACCCAAGCCTAGTTTTCGATGTTAAACAATGTTTCATCAGTCCCAAATAATGCCAGCATTTACAGTAATTTCACTGTTTTAAGTTGAGATTTTTGGTGTCATAACACCCCGAACACACACTGGCCTCGTTCAACTTATGAAACATGCATGATAAGGATAATGGAAACGTCCGCCTATCTTGACAAGATAACAAATTCGGTAAATACATAATGTACATACGGTTGTGAATTGTACTCAAAATAACTCCAGCACATTAAAAATGAGGGTAGTTATATATCCGATTATAGGCCTATATCGATTATACAGGGTGACCATCGATTATTAGAACAATAACATTAAAAAAATAATTTTAAAAACTGATATCGAACGAATTTTGGGTAATGTTGGAAGAAATTATAAGATTTTATTATCATGAATTTGTATAACTTTTCCCAAATTTTCGTCATTGCAAATTTAAAAATACATTTTAAATTATAGTTAATGCATTAGACCCATTGAATTTATAGACTAATTTAAAATTTCCATACATGTTATATATACACAATGGTAACTTTGTTAACACTTAATTCAAATGCTGTTAAAAATTCATGGTTTTAGTCCAAAAATCCCCAGTAAATTCATGCAGTATCTGGCAGCACTGCCCTAATTTTCTTAATTTTCTTAATTTGTAATGCGGCGATATGATTGGTCTAAAGTAGAACAGAGCTCTACACATAATTTTTTTCTAATTTTGTGTTAATTTTCGGTAAGTTTTTGCCTTTGGAGAAAATTAAGAAACGAACGCCTTTAGGGGTCAGGTTTAGGGGCAGGACATGAATCTAGTTTGGCTTAGGGTTCGACCCCATCCAAGATGGCGGCTGAAAGGCAGCTGTTTAATTGGCAATCTAGATGGTAATAAAAGACGAGCGGAAGCTTTACTAATTAAAAACAGCAATCAGTTGAGGGATAACATTTCAAGAAAGATGATACCCTAGGGTTGAGTTGCGGCCGCCATCTTGGGGGGCAAAACGTTGTCTATTTTGGAATTGTTTTTATTAATTCGCTGTTAATGCTGACTGTACTCTTGTAATTTTTCGTCCACTTATATTTTTTGAGTTAATTTTTCTTTAATTTTCAGTCCACTTGTAATTTTTGTCTACTTTTAGAGTTAATTTTAGAGTCAATTTTCTGTTCACTTGAAATTTGTCTAATTTCAGAGTTAATTTTTTCTCTAATTTTCTGTTAATGCTCACTGTCCACTTGTATTTTTTGTCTAATTTTAGAGTTACTTTTTCTTTAATTTTCTGTTAATGCTAACTGTCTACTTGTAATTTTTGTCTAATTTTAGAGTTACTTTTTCTTTAATTTTCTGTTAATGCTAACTGTCCACTAGTAATTTTTGAGTTATTTTTTTTAAATTTTCTGTTAAAGCTAACTGTCCACTTGTAATATTTGTCTAATTTTACAGTTAATTTTCTCTTTAATTTTCTGTAATGCTAGACTCTACTTGTAATTTTTGTTTGATTTTAGAGTTTATTTTTTCTTTAATTTTCTGTTAGTTAACTGTCCACGTGTAATTTTCGTCTAATTTTAGAATTACTTTTTTTATATTTCTGTTAATGTTAACTGTCCACTTGTATTTTTTGTTTAATTTTGGAGTTATATTTTTCTTAATTTTCTCTTAAACCAAATAATTATGGAAAACTAGAAGAAAATTACAAGTAGAGCTCTGTTCTAGTGTAGACCAATCATATCGCAGCATTAAAAAATAAGAAAATTAGGGCGGAGCTACAGCCAGTGTTGCCAGATACTGCGTGAATTTACTGGGGATTTTCTTGCGGCGCTTCTGCCAATGGACATCTTGCGATGCACTTTCTTCCCCCTTGGTGGCGCTGATCATACTTAAGAAAATCATACTTAAGACAATCATACTTGAAACTTAAGAGATTGGCATGTCCTGCATATCAAACGAAAAGTACATGACCTGATCTGGTTTGATATGGCTCCGTGATGCTAGGCGTTTCTATAGTTGTTTAGGCTACTCGTATGACCTGATCAGCCCAGATAAGATTGGAACGTGATTGACCTGACCCCAGCAGAAACAATGAGTGAGGCAATTGAGACGAATTGGAAAAACACTGCAATCCAGCGGAAGGAAGCAAATGGAATTATTGGTCGTTTCCGGGACGTCGGCCATCTTGCCACCGGAAATCGGCTTGGCCAGTCGCTCTGCTTTTCAACCCTTCGAATGCAAACCGCTATTTTTGGCAAGTTCGACCTACATTCGAACCGATTTGCCCAAAAACGAGGCCCGGGCGTCCAGGGGGACCCCCTGGCTCACGAATTCAATTTGCAAACAATGCATCCGCTTTGCGTGGGGCGGCCCGCTCTGGGTCATTGGGCTGCCTGGACAATGGGATTACCGTTGTGACCAGAAATCCGTTGTTGTGGGGCAGTGGGGAACGAGCTGAAGTAAAAATAGTTCTGGTTTCAACTTGAGTTTAATGCATTCACCCTGCAGTGAGGTGCGGTGGGAGGAATTGGAACTCGAATTAAATGCCTGTGGGATTAACTTAACCTTAAGCGTTGATTTGGGGGGAATACGTGAAATTGGGGTGAAATTGTCGCGGTTTAAACTTGAGTTTAATGCATTCACTTTGCATGGAGCATTACGTGTTAGCAGTTTTAGCTGCCTGTTCTTCAAGAATAGGTAATTGCACATTAAATTGAGAATCTCTAAGGGTTATACTAAAGCTTTAAAACAAGTTTTGTAGGAAAATATGCAGATGCCGTGACATATTAGTGGTTTAAACTTGAGGTTAATGCATTCACTTTGCATGGAGCATCACGTGTTAGCAGTTTTAGCTGCCTGTTCTTCAAGAACAGGTAATTGCACATTAAATTTAGAATCTCTAAGGGTTATGCTAAAGTTTTAAAACAAGTTTTATATGCAAATATGCAGATGACGTGACATATTAGTGGTTTAAACTTGATTTTAATGCATTCACATTGCGTTGTGCATTGCATTAGGGGTTTCAAATGGTGTGTAATTCTTCGATAGGACGGAAATGGACATTATATACAACCAAACGAGGTTTTAGGGAACGAAGTGTAAAGGAGCTAAGATATCAGAGGTTTAAACTTGATTTTAATGCATTCACTTTGCATTGAGCATCACATTCTAACAGTTCTAGACGAGTATTCTTCAATGTCCGGGAAATTGGTTATCAAATTGAGAATATCTAAGGGTCACACTAACGTTTAGGAAAAAGTTCTACCAGAAAATGTAAATATGCAGTAACGTATTGGTGGTTTGAAGTTGAATTTAATGCATTCACTTTGCATTGAGCATCACATCCTAACAGTTCTAGACGCGTATTCTTCGATAACGGGGAATTGCCTATTAAATTGAGAATATCTAAGGGTCACACTAACGTTTAGAAAAAAGTTCTACAAGAAAATGTAAACATGCAGAAACATATTCGTGGCATTAAACTTGAGTTTAATGCATTCACATTGCGTTGTGCATTGCATTAGGGGTTTCAAATGGTGTGTAATTCTTCGATAGGACGGACATGGACATTATATATAATCAACCAAGGATTTAGGTGAAAAAAGTGAAAAGGAGCTATGATATCAGAGGTTTAAACTTGATTTTAATGCATTCACTTTGCATTGAGCATCACATCCTAACAGTTCTAGACGCGTATTCTTCGACGACGGGGAATTGCATATAAAATTGAGAATATCTAAGGGTCACACTAACATTTAGAAAAAAGTTCTACAAAAAAAATGTAAATATGCAATATCATATTCGTGGTTTAAACTTGAGTTTAATGCATTCGCTTTACATGGAGCACCTGTTTAGCTTGCCCCAGTGGTCTCAGGTGTGCTTCTTCGATGTCAGGTGATTCAAAATTATACAAAATGCATCAAATGCTATGTGTTTTGTGTTTTTATGAAAAAGCTAACTTGAGTTCGTGCTTGGACCATGCTCAAGCACGACAGGGTTGTTTTGACTAATATAGAACGTGGCGTCTTTGAACTTCGAACACTTAAGCCTTGATAAGATGATGTATTGATCGATGGATTTGGAAGTAACACTTTGATCTCATTTGCATTTTTTGCACCTAAAATAATGAGGCCTTAGGGGTGGTAAGGGGGGTGGGTGTTATCGAATTGCGATACCAGACTTTAATCAAGTTAATCTGGAGTTAAGTTTCAAAGTACAGTAGGCCGTGTTTACCGCATCGAGGGTATCATGTTTTCGCCTTATCATCACAATGGTAGGCCTAACTTGTCATGGAAACCTCTAATCGAACAGTTACTTAATTTAACTTACAAATGGTGCAGTCTGGGCATTTTGGAACATATTTACTTAACAGGAAGTTAATGTAGCAGTCATGTGACATAACTAGTGCATTGGGGAGGTACCCCTGCAGGTCCCCTCTTATGTAAAAAATATGTATACAAAAGAACAAGGTCAATATTATGTATACAAATACGCTTCTGGTATAAAATGTTAAGTTTTGACGAATGTAGTGACAGGTGTGTTATCGACACAACTCAAAACGTCTCGCAAAATGTTTTATTTGTTTTTGGGGAAACACAATTAATTATACAGCATGTATATTTATATAATAGTTATATATAATATATAATAGTAAATAAGAATTTATGGTACTGAGTTTCTCTTTGAAATTCGCACAAGCCTGTCAAAAATATAATATAATTTGTCTTTGTATACAAAAAATATAAGCAAAGTTATATAATATATATATTAGTGTATAATGTGTCAAAATATATTATTTATCTAAATATATGTATAAGTAATATAATTGTTGTGTATGTACACTAGCAAAATGTACACATCTGTAATAATATATTTAGAGTATGCTTGGAGAGTATTAAAATATATAATTTATATAATATCAAATATCAATACTTATATACAAGTATACTCTATATTTTATTAGTGATTTTGCGAGTGTATAAAAGGGAATGTATAAAATATAAATGAAAATTATATTATACATTGATTTAGATAAATACTCAACTTTCTAAACATATATAGATACACATTATATTAAATATATTCCTTGTATTATATACTTGCACATAGAATTAGAAAATCAAACTCCAATTTGTACACACGCAAAATATACAAATCTATAATTATACGTAGAGTATACTTTAAATATAAAATTATAGACGTGTACATTTTGCGAGTGTATAAAATATATACAAATCTATGAAAATACTGTATATTTCGTTTTTAAAGCAATTGTATACATTTTGCGAGTGTATACATTAGAGTCTCGACAATTTCAAACTGCCAGGTTAAAAATATAACCGATATTTTATCTATTATTTCTCCTGTAACAATTTGCATTGTGGAGCACGTAGAGTATACATGTATAATTGCAATTATACATTTTCGCGTGGCGGGCTATTTTCGTACAAAATATACTTTCGACAACATCATCCTGCAGCGGAGCATATGCTCCAACCATCGGAGCAAATGCTCAGTTTCCCACCAATATACAATCTCCTAACATGTGTTCAGAAAATGTCAAAAAATTCAAAATTTTACCAAAATTTTGGAACACAATCCTGGCTCCCCCTCGCCATACAGTGAGCACAAAGACCCCCTCCCCTGACCCCCCTGACCCCCTGAGGGGTCTCTCGGCGGCGCCGAAGGAATTCCTGCATTTTTTGTTACTGAAAAATTCGAAATAGCCGAGTTCACTCACCAGGGTCGCTGCATCGGTCCCCTTTCCGAACGTATTCCAAAGCGCAAAATGCGTAAGTCACCGGAACTGGTCGAAGTCACAGTTAGGTCACTAACGGCGTGTTGGGCTAGTGTCGAATTTCGTTTGCAAAGAATGCACCGAACATGTTGACGAGCCCTCCTTTAGGCCTCTCCTGGCGAGGCTCTCCCTATCACTGCTTTTGCCTTCAATGCCTTTGTCAACAAACTGCAGCACAAGGAACGATGCGGGGATGAAGCTAAAAGGTGGAGCGAGGCATAGGGGGCGCCACTGCGGCGCTCTCATCGATCCAGGGGGTGAAAAAACCCTCATGGAAGTCGTGGAAGTCGTGCAATCGACAATCAGTTCAAGTCGTACTTTAGATAACATGGTACCCTACTCGAGCACGGTCTCAGATATCGTTTTTAGAAGGAAACTTGGCTGGGAATATGTCACGAAGAATGCGAAGTATATTTTGGAACGTTTCTGGTGGGTGGAGGAAACGCGATGGGAAACGAGGCACGCCAATCAGAAAACGTGTCTGGAAATGAAAAACTTGTTTTGGAAATGAAGTTAACGATGAAATAAGTTTAACATTGAAATTAGTTTAAAATATAGTTTTGGAAATGAAATATGTTTTGGATAAGTTTAAAAATCAAATTTGTTAGAGATGGAATCAGTTTTGAAATGCTTTTGAAGGAAACTTGCTCGCTAAATGAAATGCAATTGAATGTGTTTGAAACAAATGTTTAGCAATTGAACATGCTTGCAACGAATGTTTAGGAAGTGAACATGTTTGAAACATATGTTTAAGAAGTGAACATGTTTGAAACATATGTTTAGGAAGTGAACATGTTTGAAACATATGTTTAGGAAGTGAACATGTTTGAAACGAATGTTTAGGAAGTGAACATGTTTGAAACGAATGTTTAGGAAGTGAACATGTTTGAAACAAATGTTTAGGAAGTGAACATGTTGAAACAAATGTTTAGGAAGTGAACATGTTTGAAACAAATGTTTAGGAAGTGAACAGGTTTGAAACAAATGTTTAGGAAGTGAACATGTTTGAAACAAATGTTTCGGAAGTGAACATGTTTGAAACAAATGTTTAGGAAGTGAACATGTTTGAAACAAATGTTTAGCAATTGAACATATGTT
>JAQFYZ010004202.1:0-11587 GCA_034695085.1 Cylindroiulus punctatus | reverse complement strand
TTTTGGTATATGTTCCATATATAAATAATATACTTAAAAAAATATATTTATCGCTTATTTTTTTTCCATATGGGTATGTTAAACTTCCTTGTCCATGATGAGCACTCCCCTGTCTTCAGAACCACACCGTGGCTAACAGTGCAGTACAGCAATTTGGAAATTTGCAATAAACAGGCCATTGAAGCCAAGTGGTTTCGGACCGGTCCAAAACCACTTCGGAGATTGTGATCAGGCTTTTAAAGGCAATCTCTGTTTGATGCAGCCATGATTGGCTCCCATTTCGCCATCAGATATGACTGGCAATGACTTCGGAAAATGGCTTTTGACTCTCGGGGAGGTGCGCCGCACAAATTGCTGGGCTCCAGGTCGGATGGCCGATGAGCTTTAATGGGCCTTGGCCAGAAATTCAACCGTAATGACCGGTTGGGGCGTTTTGTCCCGACCCAGGGATATCCGAAAACACGTGTCAGCAGCCTATCTGGCAATTCTCACCTCGAGCGGCCATCTCGATAATTACTAACAAGCAACAGGTAGTTTTCATCGATGTGCGCTGATACCGTCAAACACCATGCATGGTGGAAAGCATGGGCATAATGGAGACGTGAGATGTGCAACAACATCTTGCAGTCATCAGTTGTGGGGTAGGGGTCGGTCATGCGCTGCATCTTGCAACTCTTCTATAGGGGACCCTCATGTGTTATAGTCGATTAGTCGTCCCGGCAAAAGAACGAAATTCAGACCAATAACATGCCATTTCCTGTTTGCGATTCGTCCATCCTGTAATATAATAGCGAGCATGGCAGCCATTTTCCTCTTACCGCTTAAACTCCTGAAACAGTACATCGATAAGCCGAATCTCTCTGATTGGATGGAAAAATTTTCGTTCTTTTGCCGAGACGACTATAGGTCATCAGTGTTAGTCAACCGTTCTTTGAATAAATTATAACTTGGAAATTTGTTTGACCCTGTGGAATGGTTTGATCCCTAGGGATAACGTGTTTTATCTAATTTGTTGCTTCTGTCAATGGCTTTTTTTATAAAAAAAATACGTGGAAAAATGGGAAAAATTTACAATTTGCTTCAAAGCAATTCCTCGTTTGTAAATGTAAATCAACCCATTATCATAAAATTAAAATAAACAATTAATAATGGATTGCATGAATATTCAAAAATGTAGGGGTAGGGGTCGCTCATGTATAGTGCGTTATTACTTCTGTCAATGCCTTTTTTATATAAAAAAACCTGGAATAATAATTGGGAAAAATTTACAACTTGCTTCAAAGCAATTCTTCGTTTGCTAATGTAAATCAACCCATTATCATTAAATTAAAATAAGCATTTAAAAATGCATTGAGTGAATGTTCAAAAATGTAGGGGTTGGGATCGCTCATGTAGTGCGCCTTGCAACTCTTCTAGGGGACCCTCAAGTGTTAGGTCATCGGTGTTAGGTCAACTGTTCTTTGAATAAATTATAACTTGGAAATTTATTGGACCGTGTGGAATGGTTTGATCACTAGAGCATAACGTGTTTTATATAATTTTTTACTTCTGACATGTCTTTATCTATTTTTTGATAACACTGGAATAATTATTGGAAAATTTAAAATTTGCTTCAAAGCAATTCCTCGTTTGCAAATGTAAATCAACCCAATGTCATAGAATTAAAATAAACAATTAAAAATGGATTGGGTGAATATTCAAAATATAGGGGTAGGCATCGCTCATGCAGTGCGTTGTTACTTCTGTCATTGCCTTTTTTATTTATTCAAACTTGAAACAATTATGGGAAAAATTCACAATTTGCTTGAAAGCATTTCTTCGTCAGCATTAATAAAATAAAATAAACAACTAAGAATGGATTGCTTGAATATTCAAAAATGTCCATTTTCGAATCTATTTTTCAATTTTTTGTCGCATTTATTTTTGCGAAAAATTATATTGTAATTGTATTTACATGACATTTTCTACAATTGTGGACCATTTGTGCACGCATTCCATAATTTGAAAAAGAAATTGTCAAAAAACTTGTACCGTGCAACCCTGTTTCATGCATACCTTCACTTGAGTAAATATAAAGCTAAAGCGTTTAAAACATTTTATTTGCAGCGCTCGTGTGTACACACACGCGTTTTCGTGGGAAGAAATTAATTAACTTAGTGGTCAACCTTCTTGGCTTCGTCGTGAGATTGCAATTTTCAGGTAGCAATTTTGTCACCCTTGCAAGGACCACACACAGTCGGGGAGGGTATGGGAAATGTGCCAGCACGGTGATTAGCAATGTTATTAAACAAGATGAGGTGTACTTATTTGTATCTGGAAGCCGCTGGGTAGAAAAATTGTTTTAACTGCCCTTAAAACTACTGGACAGAACAAGTATTGTCACTACCCTTAACACTACTTTGCCCTTAAAATGCACGAAACGTGCTACGAGGTGGTCATATTCCAAACCTCATTACAATAACTATTAAAAAACTAGTTGGTGGGTATTGGTTTGGCTTTTTTTTATTTCATATATCCCATTTGGAAAAAAATATATTATTATTCATATGTTAATTTTATATTGAAAATACACGTATAACAAAATTGGCCTGATTTCATATATGGTAAGATTTCATATGCATGTACATGTATACCGGTACAATGATACGAGTTCTTAGCATCTATATATACCAAGTATCACATATGAAATATATACGTAAATGAGATACGTTTTGCAATATATGCTAAAAACATTGAAAATGTATATGTGGCTATTGACAATGTAGGCCGCTTGATGATCTGAAAACTACATGCTGCAGTAATCATTTAAAAATGATTGAAATATATAGTGAGATGAAAAATAAAAATCAAGAACGAAACCTTTTTGATATACACTCGTACCTCGTTATACAGCCGATCCTTATACGGCATTTCGCGATAACGGCCTTTTTGATTTATGGAAGTGTATCATAACGCAGCCATAAATGTTTTTCTATAACGGCCATCGGTCATACATGACCTGCAGGGGTTGATAAAATAACTGACAAAACAGGCATCTTTATGGGGTTGAACCACCTTTACCGTCAATGTACAATGTAACATCGCTCCTGCATGGAATGCTCTGTTACAGATGTTGAAAATTCTCTGGTAGAATGTTATGACTCATGAGGCAATATGTGATGAAACATTTTAGAGTTGCTTTAGCAATATTGGAGATAGGAATCATGAATTTTGATGTCAAGAACTTACCAAAGTTAGATGTTCAAATATGACAACAATATATGCCACCTGTGACCAACAGAGACAAATTCTACATATCAATTTGCGTTTCAATAATTTTGTCCACCAACTGTAGATGCACCAATAGGACTTAACAGGGTGTGGGAGGGAAAGCTTGCCGATACTCTATATGAATCAAATGTATGTACATACAGATCTGTACATGTAGCTATAAGCAACTTTATATATTTACCTTTCCCAAAATTTGGCCCTTGTGACTTTAAACAGTTAAAAAAAATTGTTGTGCTGATCATCCTATATAACAAAATGGCGTTTGGTATACATGGCCACCTTCTAGTCTGAAGTTCTTGCTCGTAACTGCCATGGCCACATTTTAGCAGTTTTTTATCTGCACACACAATTCCTGCGAAAACTCTTGACAGTCTAATTTTAGATAATAGATTTTGTTTTGAGATGCATTCCCCACCAACAAAGTTGGCATGAAAAGGTTGAAAAAGTGGAATCTTAAGTTTCCTGAAAGTCGATTTTTTGTCCATAATTGTGCATGTCATGGACGCATGCTTTTTTCACCCCCTTTTTCGACCACCTCATTTAGTTCCACTTGCCCCCTGGCTATTGTAATATTAAACGCCTAGATGTATTGGCCGAAAATGGGCATCAATATCTGGAAAAGTGCAATAAAAAATGGAGATTGGTGGGCTTTTTTGCATGGTGAAAGATTTCGCTCGGTTCTTGAACTTTTCTACCAAATTCCCGGGTAATTATCCTTGTGAGGTACAAGATTCCATTATGATGGCTGCTGATTGGCTGCATCCAGGACAGTAGCACGTGGCTTGCTGTCTGGCCAGGCAGTTAGCAGGCTAATTGAAACCTTTGCCCTCTCATTAAAATCGACTTAATCGAGGCGGTATCCAGGCGTTTGTAAAATATGCATGTACCTGCTGATAAGAAACTGGTCGATAACTGATGGTAATTTGATATCACACACTAATAAACTGGATGAAAAGTGATATACAGGTACCCTGCTGATACCTGTCCTCAGCTTCTCTCAAGGGAGGTCTCGTTGAGGAATCAGATTTTTTTTTTTGTGTTGTCCGAAAGTTTACCATAAAGAACAGCGCAACCTGTCTATAACGACCACTCACCGGACAAGGTCGTTGAATGTTATTTACTGAAAGTAACCCTTTGAAGCATGCTGTGAAATACTGATGATTGTGCTCCATGTGAATCACACCTTCCTTGGAGGTCCTGCTAATTTTAGCCCAATCAGTGAAATGGATGCAAATCATATTATTGTTCTTGAAACAGCTGAAGTGGAAAAAGCGAAGTCGTGATGTAATCTCGTCATTAGAGATTCAAGAAATCAAGCTTGCAGTTGAAGAAAGCTCTTTTGTCATGTTACCAAAACTGATGTAACTTGTTTCCTAATTTTGTTTCCCAGTGACATGTTTGTATAACCCTTGTTTATACAAAGGGCGATTCTGAACTACTGTCTCCCTCTATATGTAAGTCGTTCAAAAGAACAAATATGGCGTCGTTTGGGTAAAAATTAATTATTCATAAGATGTTGGAGGCGACATCTAGCGATGGCAAAAGCTACGAAAGGGTCCCCCAGACCGGAAAAACATGCAAAAGTCTGGGAAGTTGTAAATGCTTGGAAATGTCAGGGAATAGTCAGGGAAGATTGCTTTATTTGAAAAAGTCAGGGAAATCTAACAAATGTCGACAAGAAACTCAAGCTGTCAATTGAAACAAGCAATTCGGTGGAAGAGATCAATGATGCAATTATAAATTTGAAGAAAAAAAAATCTAAAGTTTTTTTTATTAAATATAGTATTTCTTACATTGGCATATTTTCGAATTTTTAATGATCAGGAAAAATACTTGAACCTGGAAAAGTCAGGGAAGTTGAAAATTAATTGAGTTTCTGGGGGAACCCTGTACTAACATTTGTGTAAATAGCAGTTTATAGCGAGTTAGAAGGTTTGCAGGGGAGTCACTTGACTTGTCATTCAAATGTGCATGTACATGTATATCGTAACATGGCAAAGTTTGAACAATAGTTCCAATTGCAAAGTTGTAGATGAATACTAACTTAGGATAAAATATTTTATATTAGAATGCATTTATGTTACTTTATTTCTAATTTTTGTTACTGAATGTTTGGTGCAGCACTGCACGGTTTGGTATCATAGCAGTGAAGCCATCCAGCCCCTGACAGGCTCCACTAAGAATACTGCATCCAAGTGATGTCAAAGCTTTGAATTATGCATGCCACTAACAAAATTTGACAGTAATTTCACAACATCAACGTTTATCAAGCTAAACGTACTACTACTTCACGTACTACGTCACCTATTCCAACTGAAAATATTAGCATGTTTGCAGAAGGCATTGAGCAGGAGCAGACATTAAAAATGCATTTTTCTGAGTAGCAAAGAAATCAGATAAAATTGATGTTTGCAAAGGCAATCTGTCTGTCAGACATCAGTCCATATTTTTTTTGAGCAAATGCAGGAATGCAACTCATCTTCATTGGAGTCTTGGTGTCTGGACAGTCAGAACAACTGGAATAATCGAACGGCAGCACTCATGCATAAGTGGTGGAGATGTTCTGCTACTGGCTACTGGTCGCCCATGGCAGGGTTTTTGAGCTCGAAAAAGTTTTTTCTCACGAAATCTTTAACCCTGTTGCCGTTTATCTGGACGTCCAGCAGTAATTGTATGGCGGCGAGCCACGAGCCATGACTGCCGAAGTCCGGCTAATAATATTTTTAAAATTGACTTTTTTTAAAAAAAAATTACTGCGTGCAATGAACGCAACGGTTTAATTTAGCCTTGTCACGACAGTGTCTTGGGCATGATGCCGCCTGAAATGCACCCATTCGGACATGCTTATTAGGGTCGGTTCCAGGAACCAATCAAAACGGAAGCGAGCTTGCAACTCTTGCATTTTTCATCAATATCTTGTTTTTGCACGCCACGCGAGCCGCCTATAGCGAACACGTGCATGCATTTTTCACAAAAAAAAATGCCGCGTTTGGAATGCAGACGTTAGTGGAGCATTGCAACAATCCAAGTGCATCCCAAATAACAAAATCCTAGACATGCAAAAATCATGGCATTTCTGAGATAATGTCGTCAAGAATGGTGTTGCAGTTTCAGTACCATTGTTAAGCTTTTTGCCAAGTACTGCATTAATGTCGTTGATAATACCAATCTATTGCCAGATGCTGTATAAATGTCATTGACAATATCAAACGAATATTATGGTCCCCCTGCTGTAATGCTGTAACGGCCAACTTAATGTGTTCCTCTGGAACTGCGAACTGGCCCTATCCTTCCCTTATTGTCCCCAGTTTAGCTTTGTCCCTATGCTTTCTTGTATATTGGTTTTTTCCACATCTCATTTTCTATATCTCATTTTCATCCTCTATTTCTATATTATACCGCTATCTTACTTACTGTACATGTTCTATTTACATTAGCACAATTTGTGCCAATGTCTGGGCACCATTTGCCCCCCAAATTCCACAACCAACCAACCAACAATATCAAGATATTACCAAGTATACTCTATAAATGTCATTGACAATATATACTGTATAAATGTCATTGACAATATATACTGTATAAATGTCATTAACAATATATACTGTATAAATGTCATTGACAATACCAAGCTATTGCCAAGTATACTGTGTAAATGTCATTGACATTACAAGGCTATTGTAAGTACATGTACTATGTACATGTCATTGACAATACCAAGCATTTGTCAAGTACCATATAAATATCATAAACAATACCAAGCATTTGCAAATACTGTATAAATGTCATTGGCAATACCGAACGTTTGACAAGTACTGTATAAATGTCATGTCATTGTCACTGGCATTGTGCAAATGTTATTGAAAATACAGTACATGTACGTTTGTCAAGTATCACTACTGTTAGATGAATATCTAAATATAATATAAATCTGAAATTTCCCTGAAAATCTAACATATTCTTTTATATATTGGCGTATTTCATATTTTTGTATTGCTTTGGCTAAGATGGCGAAGGAATTGTTTCACAACTTTCAAAAGTCAGAAAATTTGAAAATGTAGTTCAATTAGTATTAAAATTGTATAATCTGTTAAGTTGCTGGTTTGTTGGAATTGGTTGCCACTAATGCAAGTGCGATCACAATTGTTGACCTGTGTGGGCAGAAAAAGCCAACAGGACATAAGTGCCAAAAATCCCACCCTCGCACTGGGTTCACCTACCATCTGGGTACAAGTAAGCATTTAGGCATTTCCAGTCAGTGACAAAAGGCTATGCCTCCTTAAGCAAAGGAAGATCCATGAACACCTAAAATTCAATTTGCATAATTAATAAGCAATGTGGAGTCATTATTACCATGACATTTAACCAGTGTCAATGCTCAGGGCTGATGTCTGGGCTCCCTTAATTTGTCTAGCATGTTAGACGATCCGAAGTCAATTATTGTGTGTGAATATCTAATTATGTTGATTATTATCTACATGTAATTCGAATCTGCTACCTGTATTTGCATTCTTCCCACTGTGCGATTGCTCAAGTGCGTGATTGAGGATGCAAATCAGTTCCTTCCTTGAAGTGATAAGGCGAGGGTGCTTTAATTAATGGTTTTCTGAAGAGACAAGTGCCATTTACATTTAGACTGTGTTAATCAAATTTTATTATGTAAATGGTAGTGGACTCAGTAATTATGATGGCTCTTGATAAACGTGCTGTCTACAGGACATGCATCATACATGTATCTGGCAAACGTTTGCATCACCCTGTATATGGCATTCCACGTTTTTACAAAGGACGAGCAAAGCATGTGGTTAAATACATTTACGAAATTATAATTAGTTAATAGAGGACCTAATACCCTGAAATTAACCTGAAAAAGTCCTTCTTCCTAGAACTTAATTTATTGCAATTTTTTACTCGCATATGCACAAAAAGTCTGATAAAAAATTGATGCAAAAACTATACCCACCCCTGAAGGGTCTCGTTTTTGAAGCTGTTTTTGTGCAGTCGGGTTACTTGACTAAGGATGCGTGTACAAAGGATACAATTTCGCGCTAATGTAGTTGACTAATTTCATGATTATACGTTTCTGTAATGTAATAAGATATAAAAATGCCTACCAAGAAAGGTTATTGATATTTTGACATGCTGTCAATCAATTTTTTAACAACGGAATCTTGGGTTCTTAGGTCAGATTTGCAATTTTCGAATACCTATCGTTTCCTGGATAGTGTATTCCTAAATTGTTCGTGGGAGAATGTGCAAAATTTCTAAAATAACAAATTTTCGCTTCGATTTTCACGTCATTTACGTTTGTGATGTCAACTATCATTGTGACACACCTGTAAATGTCGAGATCTTCTATAAGGGACAAAAATTGACAAATTTTCTTATTTGCGCAGCTAGAGCTTAGGAAAATTACCAATCACTGAAAAATGGCTAAGGCAAACCCAAAATGGATTTAAGGCCATTAAATCGCCACCATTGGACAGCCATGCATTTCTCCAACATTATCAAGCAAATGTAACACTGTGGGCAAATGTTTGAAAATATTGAAATTTGGCAACAAATGTTTGGCAATTTATGATAAATAACATGGACATTTTGCAAAATCAACCAAATTTAGTCTTTTGGTTTGGTTATACTGTACATTGTATAACCTGTGTCTTGTGCAAGATAGCATTTTTATAATATGACAACAAATGTTAAAAGAAACGCAATTTGCCTGACTTTGTTTGCTTGCACCCCTCAAAACCAACTGAGGGGTGGGTTCTCAGATGTTGTCATCGTATGTAATCACTGATTAGGTAATCATAGGAGCAACCCTGCAAATTTCTGAATATTTAAATTTCATAGTGATTTGTTGTCAATTAGCGAATGTACGTATCGTAAACTACTTGGAATTATTACTTCTTTTTTATTTTCTTAATCCGTTTTAAAACTATATCATGGAGAGGTTTTGGGAATTTGTATTCATGGTGTAATTCACCTTTTCCCTTAACATTTGTTGTTATATTATTAAAATTTTGGCTTGCACAGGAGATGTCCAAACTGTTGTCACATTGAAACTTGTTTTAATGTTATGGAATTGATAGTGTGGCTGTTGACGTTTTCTTCTTGGATACAAATGGTAACAATCATTATCTAAAAAAAAACAATTGAAAATTTTATCAACATTTAGAACATGGTGGATTTCAGCCCAATGTTTTGTAAAACTGCAAAGGTACACAATATGGTACAGATATCCTACTTCAGTTGTGAAGTGTTTTAATATCGTGCTCAAAGGCTTTTGGTTTTACAAAGTACATTAAGATACTCGAGCCGACTACAAACTACAATATATATACACTATACACTACAAGCAACCCAATTACCTTTAGATAAAAAATTAGATATTGTCGGCCATACAATATCAATTTTGATAAAAACAATAAATTAAAAAATATCAACATATTAATTGCAAGATGTATCCATCCCTCACCCCGTGTTCTTGCTGGTTTTAAATAGTCTTTGATGATTTTATATATTCGTTAATAATTTGGTTCCAAAAAATAAAATGTCAAGTGTAAAGTACCGATGCGTTATTGGTTTTATTAAAACCATCTCCTTAGAAGGATTTTGCTTTGCTTTACTAACGTGATATAAATGTTGGTAAAACGCAGTCCATTGTTGTGTTTTAGGCCCAATTTTAATAACCCTTTGCATACAGTATAATTTTGGACTACCCTGTACCAATGACGAAACACAACGCCCACCAGCCTATAGTTGTTAAGCACGTTCTCTTGTATTCTGTATAAAAAACCTGGAAAATTGGCATCTTTTCTACATACAATTTCGTAGCAAAAACACTTTAATTGTACCTTCGGTGAACATGAGGCATGATGCCGAGCGAAATGCAACTGTGCTTTGGACGTGCTTATTAGGCTTGTTTCTAAGCAGTCCGGGTTGGAAATTAGATCAGTGCCTAATACAATCATCTAGAATGCGCTTTTTTGCTTTCTAATAATACGCCGATAATTTGCCCCGACTTTGACGTACCTACTTAAGCACCCTAGGCTTTGGCGAAATAATAAAAGGGTGCTTGCGTAACAGCAAGCGAAGTGAACCTATTTGGTGAATTTTTGTCAAACAAAGCATGCCAGCGCAAGATGAAGCAGTTTTAGAAATTATCAAATGCGACCCACAGGTTTGTGCAAAATTTCAGGCGACTGGACAATTTGCACAATGGTTAATAACCTGTTTGAAATGAATTAAACGAAAGTAATGCATTTTATTTTTTAACTACGCTTGTGTTATGTAATGCATTTCTAAAGTATGATAAGTAATAGGGGTACTTGTCCATTAACGGAACTACATATTATGTTAGGTAGGTTAGGTTTGGTTTGGTTTGGTTTGGTTTGGTTAGGTTAGGTTAGGTTTGGTTAGGTTAGGTTATGTTAGGTAAGGGCAGGTATAAACGCTCAAAAAACCTAACCAAACCTAACCTAACCTAACCTACCCTAACATAACAGGTAGTTCCGTTAATGGACAAGTACCGTAATAGGTATTGCTAATGCATTAGGAACTTTAGCAATGTGACGATACAAAAGTTTAAAAAACTGAAGTTTGAGAAAAACTTATTACAAAAATGCCCTATTATAGTTCACAGAGTTTGTAATTGTGTACTTTTGTGGAAGCCCAGCCAAAAGTTTATTTTTAATACAAATTTTGCTTTAAAATGTCATTGGCTATGAGTAGTCACGAGAGATGAGATCAGGCATGGGTGACTATACCTCCTCAACGGGAACAAACTGTCAAATATTGATCCTATAGTCGGCTTAACGGGAACGGAGAAAAATGGCGTCGGTTCACCCAATAGGATGCCATTTCCTGTTTGCGATTCGTTCATCCAACTTTTGAGGGGACGGAGCCTGAACGGGTGCCCACTGCCGAAAAGCGCCTTAGCAAATCGGAGGTCGGCCCAGGGTCGCACATGCAGCTTATTGGCTCGTTCTGGAGCCCGCAATAGGACTCCGATCAAAGACTGGGCCAGAGTCGCGGCCAAGCATTCACGGATCAAAGCTATAATATTTTCAAACAGTTTGCCCTACAGAGACTGTGACGTATGTCCTTGACCAATAGGATGCAATCGCCTGTTTGCGATTGAACCATCCAAGCCGTGCGCACCAGCTTCACCTAGCGGAGGCTGGTTGGAGGGAGGAGCCTAAGCTGGTGCGAGTCAGCTTTTAGCTACAGTTGCAGGGTCGCACATGCGGCTTATTAGCTCGTTCTCGAGCCCTGCATTGGGAAGGAGGACATATAAATCAAATCAGATGGAAACGGC
>JAQFYZ010004201.1:0-11588 GCA_034695085.1 Cylindroiulus punctatus | reverse complement strand
CATCTGAATTCGGGGGACAACGAATACAGTTGCTAATGCATCTTAAAATAAGATGTTTTAGTTTGCAGTGTATGTAAGCAATTCCATCTATCGCCCTAAGCTTATACGTCTGTATATTCAATGGAGATGGAACACAAATGTTATGAGGAAATAGCAAATTAAAATTAGTTTAAAGTTTTTTACCATGCTTATTAAATTGACAATTCCAAGCAACCATATCTCAATTTCGTTTAAAAATTATTAATGCTTGAACCTTTACTCACTTAACAAAATTTCAAGTGAGGTTTGCATCCAATAGTAATGATGCAATGCTGATAAAATGGGAATTCCTCATTTCTGTAGATGCAGGACTGTATACATGTAAATCATATAATCATGAAATGCATTACATGAGCATGCTCATTGTAGCTGTGAACTTTTGACCACAACATAAGGGTAGTAAATGCGGTCAACCAAAACCAAGATTATGTCCTCCGTGACCAAACAGCCCATTAAATCCACAGCATTTAATTGCCTGGATGTTTAGGGACTTCCAACATAAGAACCACGCCTTCAAGGACTTCACTAAGGAGATGTTTGTGTACAGAGCGAATCGTAAATACTGACCACTATAACAGACAATCGCCAACTTATCTTGATGGCTTGTGTATCGTGCCCTTTACGGTAAATCCGTTAATCCTAACCACGAAACGTGCTTCAACGAGACAGTTTCGAGCAGAGTTGAATGGTTTCAAATCGAAATACGAAACATGCATGCTTGGTAAAAAAACCTCCAGTTAATAATAGGCAAAAGCTTGAGAAATGGTTTTGCGTTTGGGCACGGTCTGCACAAAAGCCAGCAAAAACTAACCAGTCGTCAAGAACTTAATTCTACGCTGAGAAATCCAGTGAAAGAAAGGACGGGGTAAGGGGTCGCCATCACAACAGTCTTAGGATATTTGAAACTAATCCCTCCACTGAATGCATCCAGAGTGATGTCTGGTCAAAGATAGGAATTCACAAATCCCACAGGTTGACATTTCTGGTAGATTTTTATGAAATACATGAAGTCTTTCATTGGGCTGACATTGGGATAAATGAAAAATATCCCACATTCGCTACCATTTACACGAATAGCCAACTACTACCTATATATATACCTGATAAATCCGCTACCATGTTGTCACCACGAAATCTTACAGAGTGATCATGAAGTCCTATCCATTTTACAGAAATTCTGTTTTAAAAAACATTAATTACAAAGAGCCAATTTTGGAAAAAAGGTTAAGAATTCTTGTGCGTTTTATTACGTGGCTATGTATTTGGTTCACAGAAAAGGCACCATCAGGCGACAACTATGCATTTTCTGGTACAGTTTATAATGACACAAAAATCGCCGAACAGCCTTTACAAAACAGCGCAAATACAAAAAAATTTGGTACTTGTCCATTAACGGAACTACCTGTTATGTTAAGGTAGGTTAGGCTAGGTTAGGTTAGGTTTGGTTAGGTTTTTTGAGCGTTTATACCTACCCTAACCTTACCTAACATAACCTAACCTAACCTAACCTAACCAAACCTAACCTAACCAAACCTAACCTAACCAAACCTAACCTAACCTACCCTAACATAATATGTAGTTCCGTTAATGGACAAGTACCAAAAATTTTATTCAAAAGCGATTTACACCAGAGGTAAATGCCTGTACTGGGCTCAATCAATGGTACAAAATAAGGATACGAGTTGTTACCCCTAACCACACACGCCACATATGATATTAGCTGACTGATTTTTACATATATAATAAATATATAAAACACATAACATATATAAACATACATAAAAAGTCCTATTTATTTTTACAGAAATTCAGTTTTAAAAATCATGCATTTCAAGGAGCCAATTTTGGAAAAAGGTTAAGAATTCTTGTGCATTTTATTACGTCATCAGGCGGCAACTCTATGCATTTTCTGGTACAGTTTATAATTGCACCAAAATCTTACGAACAGTGTTTACAAAAGAGCGCAAATACAAAAAAAAATTAATTCAAAAGCGATTTACACCAGAGGCAAATTCCTGTATTGGGCTCAATCAATTGTAAAAAAATAAGGGTACGAGGTTTTTACCCCTAAACACACGCGCCATATTGGCCAACATATGGTATTAGCTGCCTGATTTTTAATATACATATATACATGTAGTACAATGTATATAAGAAATGTGAAGAATAGAATGAAGTAAGCTGACGCATACGAAAAACCTTGCTCGAGATTGCTGTATATCAAAATTCCCATTCAAAATTGAAACCAAAACAACTTATCATCCCACCACATGCAGCAAATCTTCATTACATCACCAAGGGCTCCATTAACAGCCCACATGATCGCCTACGATTTAGATAAATGTCACAACTAGCTACAATGTCACATTGGTAAACTAGGACGACAACTGCCATACGTAAACTGCCAAAGCGATTTAAAGAAGCTCATACGTCCTTATGGTTGGTGATCATGGATAAATATTAGGGCCTCATAGAAAGCCGTTTACAGGCTATTTAGGAAGAGTTAATAAAGCTAATCAAAGGAGGCAGAAGAGGAGAAACTTGAGCTCAACAAGCACGCAACAGCTTAATTACTTCGCTAAAAGCCATCATTCTATAAGGAACAGCGTCATTGTGTAAACGATTAACCTAATAACAGATAATAAGGCCATTAAAAATGTTATAAACTCCAGAGCCGCTGAAAGTTTCGTGGCCGACAAGTATTAATCGAAGGGCACAAAAAATAAACAAAAAACATGATTGTTTATTAGGGGTTGGATAGCCCTCCAACTGCGCCTTTTGTGATTTAACTATAAACAAAAATGGTCATAATGGTAAAAACACACCAGCTAACCGTGTATATGATGATGTTCTGGTCTCCATTATTTTAAACAAACGCTTTTCAATGCCCTACAATTTCCCAACAATTAAAAACTGATGAAAAATACCAGCAGTTAACATCCCTTGCCTTGACAGCTGTCGTACCAGCAATCCAGGAACGAAAATCAATATAGGGTGATGATAAGTCCTGCCATGTTTACAAAAAACTATTTTATAAACTTTGTTACAAGGAAAAAATTGAGTGTTTTAATGTCAAGGCTCATAGGAAAACCATCAGCGCCCCCTGCTGGCACTCGCTGTTAACCAAATGAATGAAATTAAAACTAACCAAAACAAATCTTTAAAAACAGCGCTTTTAAAATTATTTTTTGGAATGCAGGTAGGATTTCATGATTACCCTTCATTTCCTCAATAGTAGACACTTAGCGCAACACCAACGAAAGTTTTAGAAACAAAAGTTTAATTTCATTTGTGTCTTTTATAAAAGTTTATTATGGACGTGCAAATTTCATAATTTTTGTATTGCTGTATCGCTAAGTATCTTATAGTATACTATAAGATACTTAGCGATACAAATTAAACGTTATCTAATGTTTATTAAAAAAGTATGAACGGTAGGTTAAACATTCGTTTTGTTAAACTCCGAAAAAAAACCGGAAGTTTAAGTTAACGTTAGTGCTTTTAATAAACGTTAAACAACGTTTATTTTTCATCTCTAAGCAGGGCTTTACTTTCGTTAGAAAATTGCACGTCCATAACAAACTTTTACAATAAACAAACATCAAATTAAAACTTTCGTTACTAAATTTAAGTGTCTAGTACATCAGAAATTTAACGAAAATTCGGAAACTAGAGCTGAAATGCCACGAAGGCATGTACAGTACCACAAAAAACTTTTCAATTCCAAACAAACGATTTGCAAGAATCGAAAATGCATTCGCCATGGAAGTCGTTTGGACTCCAAAAGTATGAAATCAGGCGGATCTACAATTACAACGAAGGCTGTTTTCAAACGAATTGCAGATGCAGAAAAAAATAACGGATGCAAAAGGTGCTGACATTATGCGAAATGCGGTTTTTTCATGCACACAATGGGCGGTAAACCAGCCAAAAATGCGCTTGAATCCCGATAAAAAAGAAATAGAATCCTCCGATAAAAGTCGATCGTCCGATAGCCACCAATAGAAAACATCAGAAGCGGAATTCCAGATTATCTACACGCTAAAACCTTTCGCAACACAAGTGCCATTTAACTGCCGCACACACAAGCATAAAAGTCATCACCAATCAAAACTCGAGCATTCCTATCGATTTTTGGAGCAGCCATGCGCTAAGCATTAGTAGAAAAATGGTAAAAAGGGGCAAGTGTTGAAAGGGTTAAAAATAAAACCGAAACAACTGAGTGGTCTATACGAAAACATGCACGATTGACGTCAATTGCTTGGACATTTTTCTCAAGTCCCGCTGAATGTGTCAAACCCCTAGCTCTCGTGAACTAAAATATCATATCATAACTTAATGGTAGAAAAAATGCATAGGGTTTGTATGTTGATAATTTGCCAGATTTGCTCATCTTCAGTTGCTCATGATGCATGGACGTTTGCAGACGCTAACGGCAGAAAATTCTGAGAAGCATAACATTCGCCCACAATTTATGAGCGAGCTCTCATATCTTCCACAAATATGAAGACAGCTATTAAAAGCTGAAGGGAAACAGTGGCACGTGACGTGTTTACAGGGCAAATAAGCTTCTAAAAATAGGGGAGAGTTTAGCACTGCTATGAGTAGTGTGTCATGCGTTCCATCTCATTCACTCAATGAAAACGAGTTTGATTCCTACAGCCAAATTTGCTATATTACAAAACTGTTTCTGCATATCATATCTATTGACTGTGTTTGGAAGTTCATAACTTCACTCATGTAAACTGTAGCTTACTGTAAGCTTCTCACAAAAAATATCAGACAAAACTAGATTATTCTAAGATTCCCAACTATTAATTAATTCGTAAAATGACGCAAATATACTACTCCATTAATTACGTCAATTGTAAGATCTGCCATTTGAGAGAAGCCAAATTGGACTTGCATTTCCAAAATTGCACAATTCAAAGACAGTCAATTTCGAACTTATGGCAGTGTAAATTCGCATGTACTAGTTATATTACAAAACTCTTTCTACATACCATATCTATTGACTGTACTTGGAAGTTCATAACGTCACTCATGTAAACAGTTTACATGTAACTGTAGCTTAAGCTGCTTACAAAAAATATCAGGCAAAACTAGATTATTCTAAGATTCCCAACTATTAATTCATAAAATGACGCAAATATACATCTTCATTAATTACGTCAATGGTAAGATTTGTCATTTGAGAGAAGCCAAATTGGACTTGCATTTCCAAAATGGCACAATTCAAAGATTGTCAATTTCGAATTTATGGCAAAATTCTCTCATCTTCAGAAAACAACAAAAATAGAAATTATATAATGTTATCAACGTTTTGCTTGCCGTGTATATGTTAAACAGAACATATGCAGTGGAGCTCCCCCAACCCCCAGATCAGATGCCATTGCAAATATAAAGGGCGAAAATGTTAAAACCAGATACAGCATACGATTTTGGGGGTTTTGCAAAGCGTCACCACCAGGTGACCAACTTTAAAGCAAGCCATGCAAATTTACTTCGCTGTCCATTTCCAAAAAAAGCTTGCGTGTTAACATAGGGTGTAACTTCAGTAATGCATGAGTGATATTCGCTAAAAACCTTCAAACATGAGCAGTCCAGAACGTCACCTCTAACCAGGATGGGTCTACTGTATAATGTGTCCCACAAGTAGCTGTCAGCCAAGCAGACGTACAGAAAAGACGAAAGGTCTCGCTTGTGGTTTTGAATTCCACACAGAATAATAACGCAATTGTTTTAGGAGCATATATAGCCAGATAAGCAAAAAATTCAACAGAAGAAGTACACTGGAAAATAGTGCACATACATGCACAGTATTTACATAGATTTGGTGCTGTAGAAAAGAAAAACTGACCTTCCCACCCAACCCCGGGCATCTGGTTCAGGCTTCAGCGCCTATTGAAAGACATTCAATAGTCCAGGAAGAATAGGTTTGTCCTTTAAAAAACTCGCACAGGGGTTCCCCCAACATTGTTTGGAGCCCGATGTCAGGCCTGTCCATCCTACGGGGCCGTCCTTGTAATACCCTTTCAGATTGACGTGACATTTTTCGGGAGGTAGCGAATGGTATTATTTCTGCACAAAAGCCTTATCCCAGCCGCCATCTACATTTTTTTGACCACAACCAGCACCTGGATGGACACTGCGAGCGAACACTATGACCAAAATTGCCTTCAATTTCTTTGGCGACTGGGACATATTCCTTGGGCGTGCAGTTACTAACCACAACATGCAAACTTCAACGCATCTTCAATAAAGCTTCCTTACACCAAGTCACATTGGAAGATGTTAAACAGCACGTTAGGCGCGTGCTGTTTTACACACTTTCACAAAATCAGGAACGCAGAAAACATGACGTTAGTTACCGTTATAAACCTGTCAAAACATTTTACACCTACATACCATTTGCAGCTACTTTTAACTTTCTGATTTGCGGTGCCTTGAGTTAAACCACCCCAGCCAATCCAACTCACTTGAGTCAGGTTGACCACACTTGTCTAATTTTTATTTTCCCTGATCTCCATTAGGTAATATCGCATATTCGCATTAAATTTCCCTTATCTTTTTTAGAGATGGACACATTTTCTATGAAAATGATAGAATATAATACACTGTAGCAAGTTATATTACAGAAACAATTGTCCCACTCGTGATTCTAAAATTCCTCGGAATTGTCATAACTAACCTGGAAATTTTTTTATGGCAAAACAACTTACATTAATTAACAAACGAGAAATGGTTATCTGGCAAAAAAGGATGACCATACTTGTATATCCCTCCCCCCACTCGTACATGTTTATGAATATAAACATACACAAAGAAAAATTCCAGCCAAACCATCAAATCGCCCTGAAATTTAGCTGATACTCAGGCATTCATGTAAAACAGATTTACATGAATGGCTTACTTAAAATTGAAGCATCTTAAAGTCTTGGTGAATTTCCTGACAACATATTTAGTTTTCTTTCAAGGATGTCTTCGAACATGGCATACCGAATTTGTGCTCTTACCCCACTCCTGGGAGCAGAAAGAACAATGGCTTCTGGGTACTAAGTTTATAAAAACAATTGAATTGTTCAATAAATCACCTTGGAAATAACTGGGTATCTCGATCAGGTGTTCTTTTCCTTTATTTTAAACAACGACTGAGATACAAGACGTTTGTTTTGACGCACAAAAATAAACAAGACAACTTACGATGCTTTCGAAAACAATACATGTACTAAGTCACTGAGGAGATGGCGTGGGGAAGTCCCCTGTACCCTTGTGCCCCTATTTCCGCTTCCCCTCCCTGCATTTTCCCTAACTTTTGATTCTGAGCAGATCGTGTTTGCGTAACTCAATATTGGCGCCATCCATTTTAGAGGATTTTAAGGAACTACCGTGGCCATGTGTCCTCAAGTGGTCTGGTTGGAGTAGAATGAATAAGGAGGTACACCCAGAGCAGAAACCCATAAATATGTGCAATATGCAACCCTGCAATATGTTCACCAAGAAAAAAACTTAAGCTACATGTGCACACATGCCTAAAGACGCATTATCTATACGATAATTAGCCGCATGAATGAAAAATGGGGTAGAAAATGTGTATTCATTAGCCACAAGTTTTAATTGGTCATTATGGCCATGACGCAGACGATGTTTTTGCCATTATTTATTTTGACAAATGGCTGCTGGTCAAAATGGATTCTTGGAAAAATGCTTTTAATAGCTGATGCTAACGGATCGTTACACCATCGATTTCTACACTGCCAAGTTTAATGAATCGTTAAGTTTCGATAAAAGGCTACCACAGATGGCTTTAGTGGTGCACTTACAGTACGTGCGGAATTATCTGTAAACACTTATAGTCTGGTCTACAGTGTATACCAAACTTATGACTGTAAATGATCTGAAAGTTTTAATTATGGCTGTAGATAATTTTTATCGATAAACTTGCAGGCGAAATCAACAATTCCACCCTCAACTCAAATTTCCAATGTCAGCTTAGATTTAATGTGCAGTTTTATCCCCTCTTCCCCTTTCCCAGGCCCATTATAAATTCCCCTATTTATACATTAGGCATCATAATTACGGCACCGTAATTTTGTTTGCATAGTTTTAATCTAACGACGAGCGAGACGAGTACATTTTCATCCTTATAAGAACTAAGATAATGTAGGAACGTAGGCAGCATAGGAAGGATGTTGTGGCACACTGTAAATGGGGCCATTTCAGAGAACAAACTCAACATTTGCTTATAAATACATTGTAAATCTGGGTGTCTGACCGAATTTTTGAACTCAATTTCCCTGACTTTCCAGGTGGCTATACGAAAACTAGTCAACCAATATGTAACCCCTGATTGTTCTAATAAAGAGATGCACACTAGACACACTTCTAACCAAGCAAAATTGTTATTACAAATTCAAGCCATTATACGAATTTCCCTGGCTTTCCCAGGTCATAGCAAACCCAGAGCATAGCAATAATCTTGAGTTTTGTGGTAACGGAAAATAAGTGAGCATTTTAGCTTTCCGCTGGTTATGAACTGACATGGTAACTCTTTAGATTAAGCCAGCAATGCCGGCCACGCTTGTTTTCTACGGAGCCTGACTCAGCCTGTTAGGGATAATTTTAGGTTAGGTTAGGTTAGGTTAGGCTTGGTCAAAGGGGTGTCCAGGGAGCCAGTTCTGCCCTGACCTGACCTAACCTAACCTAATCTGAAACTATCCGTAACAGGCTCCGTAGAAAACAAGCGTGGCCGCCATTGCTGGCTTATTCTAAAGAGTTACCACTGCCTTCGAAAGTGGTGCAACTTGAGCTGTCATTGGGAACGCATATACTGTAGCTTTCCAGACATCGATAAAACAGACCTGTTGAGCAACGTCTATAAGACTGACAATTAAGTAACAAAAGCAGCAATTTGATGGGATCAAACCTTGACATTGTCACATTAGAGAGAATTAGAGATGGTAATGAACTTACCCAAAATCGGGCTATGGTTTTACAGGTCGAATCCAGCGCACGTTTCATAAAGGGATGAGTCACCGAATTAATCCCAGATGCATCACCGATACGACGGCGGAGAGCAAAATCGATAAACGCCAGATTAATCCGATGAGACGAGGATTTAAAGGGAAGAAAACACGAGCGTAGATGGACGGGTGTAGAAAATGAAATCCGCACGAAGCTGCTGACCAGTCCGCTCCGAGAACGAACGATACGACTGAACACGTTGTAGACTTCGGTCCAAAAAGGTTGCAACTGAATTCCCCACGCTCAGAAGGTAGAAGGTAGAGCGCCCTCCTCATCACAGCGCTGCGAAACTACGACTGGCTATACTACAGCTCTGACACAGCTCGACTCACAACCCCCTGGTTTCGAAAATACCGTTCATCCGACCATTCCTCGTACATGTGTACAGTATACGTGGTCAACTTGAATGGCTCAGTCTCTTTGCAAATGTGCAGTTTTACATACTGCAAAACCTAGCATTTTTTTTCTTCATGCTGCAAGTCCACGATGTCCCAGTCTCTTTGCAAATGTGCAGTTTTACATGTATACTGTAAAACACAGCATTTTGTTTTCTTCATGCTGTAAGCCCACGATGTCCCAGTCTCTTTGCAAATGTGCAGTTTTACATACTGCAAAACATAGCATTTTTTCCTTCAAGCTGTAAGTCCACAATGTCCCAGTCTCTTTGTAAATGCACAGTTTTTGTTTTACAGTATGATGTTTAGGATACATAGGATTTTTTTTCTTCATGCTGCAAGTCCACGATGTCCCAGTCTCTTTGCAAATGGGCAGTTTTACATACTGTAAAACATAGCATTTTTCCCCTTCATGCTGTAAGTCCACGATGTCCAAGTCACTTTGCAAATGTGCAGTTTTACATACTGCAAAACATAGCATTTTTTTCTTCATGCTGTAAGTCCACGATGTCCCAGTCTCTTTGCAAATGTACAGTTTTACATACTGCAAAACATAGCATTTTTTTTCTTCATGCTGTAAGTCCACGATGTCCCAGTCTCTTTGCAAATGTACAGTTTTACATACTGTAAAACATAGCATTTTTTACTTCATGCTGTAAGTCCACGATGTCCCAGTCTCTTTGCAATGTACAGTTTTACATACTGTAAAACATAGCATTTTTTTATTCATGCTGTTAAGTCCACAAAATGCCATTGCAAAATGCACATCGAACAATTCCAGAAGTCTCACTCCCATTTTTGATCCTCGATCTTCTAATCACTCAGTATCTTTTCTTCAAACAGTTGATACATGTACATGTATATCCGAAGTCATGTCCGAAGCGAACATGAATGGCAATCCAACGACTGGCCATACACGTTGGCTCGCTCAAAATGGCGTCGTCACTACTAATTTGATAAGAATGTTCAAAGAGAGAAAGAAGAACCCCGTCAGGTGATAACTGGTCAACCGCCAACAATGATGTCGACACCTTGTCCTCCCCAAATATGAGAGCATGACCTGATATGACGTCACATTATGTTCGAAGCTGTGACGCCCAAGCCCTCTAAATACCCCGGATCGAGAATGCTGGCTGGAATGGCATCAGGGTATAAAACTTAAAAAAATTGCTCTACAAATACTCGCTTAAGAAAAATTGTACGTTCCACAAAAGTCGAAAACACGTGGTCAAGACCACTGTATACGACCAGCAAAAAACACCTCCGTAATTTCATTAAAAATCGAATTTTCAAAGTTAGCTTGACCGTAGTGTCATCAGCTACATGTATGACCTTGTCCCGTTGCTTCCGGGCATAATATCGACTGACTTTCGAAATGTGATAGGCGAAATATTTTGAGAAACCGGATGGCATCACTGATGCTTACTGAGGCATAAAAATACATGCAAATTAAATTAATATCAACTACATGTATTAATTTCTTGAAACAGTTATTCGGATAAAAAACATTATCCCCGAATGGAAATGGGTCCAGTCCTTTGTTACAATTTCCCTCAAAAACGTGCGTATGAGAAAGGGGAAGATCCCCATATCAAACATAGTCATCCCTTACGTGCCTGGAGGAGGGGGTGTATTAAGGAGCGTCGAAGCTACAGTTAAACTACGATTTATGACGTAACAATGAGGCTCAAGTAAAGCGTAGCAAGGACGTTCGGGCTAAGGAAAGCCGCTCCTACAAAATTAACATTCCCTGCATGCACATTTTGAAAAAACGCACCGTGTACAGTATATTCAGCTACCACAGGCGGGCTTTTGAGTTTGACAACAAAACGAGGCCTCATCGTTTCCTCTCCCTCTCCAGGAGGGGCTACCTACCCTCTTCTCGTGTTACGTTTTTTGGCGCACGTGCCATGAATAATTTTTAATTAATTCCGTATATTCATGTACAGGACGAACCCCAGTGCAGGGGACGCAGAACTGATAAATGTGACGTCACAGACTATAATCTCATCAGCACCCACCGATTTGAGGACAGAAAGGGGTTTAGGACCATTGAAAGTGCGTTGTGACTTTGGGGACACCCTGCATAAAATTACCAAATACTATTTCTCCTTTCCTGATCAACATATT
>JAQFYZ010004200.1:0-11590 GCA_034695085.1 Cylindroiulus punctatus | reverse complement strand
CTGATGAAGACGTTAATTCGTCGAAACGTTGTGCAGTAGAGGAAATAAATTGGCTGTGAAGAATCTATCTATATAATCACAATTCATTGTGCATGAATTCACCGAATCAGATTTGTCAAATATCGCCCACATACGTACCAACTTCCAGAAACATCTGCTTCACAGAAAAAAAATTATTAGCATTTATTTAAACAATTTTCAAACACGTAGAAATTTATATTTTAATAATAATAATTCAAATTAATTAATTAATTATTTATCGATATTTTTAGAACGATTTATGTAAATCGATTTATGGTTATTTAAAAATAACTGCCAAAAATATCCAATCATTTATTTTTTAAGAAATACCTATAGATTTTTAGAAAGATTTTTTAAACAGTGTTTTTGGTAAACACAATCGATTTTCATTGAATTGAAACCATTTGCAACAAATACATTCATCCTTTTTAATTATTTTTAATAAATGCCTGTCGATTTTAGAACGATTTATTTAAATCAATTTGCATTTATGGAGCAAAATTTTTTCCAACAAATATATTCCCGATTTCCACCCAGTTTTCTTTTTCAAATAAATGCATGTCGATTTATTTGAACTCGATTTGCACTTATTTAAAAAACAAAAACGAAATTCCAACAACTAATCATCGTTTTTAATTATTTCTAATAAATGGCTATCGATTTTAGAACGATTTATTTAAATCAATTTGCATTTTTGGAGCAAAAATATTTCCAACAAATGTATTCCCAATTTCATCCTTTTTTCTTTTTTCAAATAAATACATGTCGATTTATTTGAACTTGATTTGCATTTATTTAAAAAACAAAAACGAAATTCCAAAAATATTTCCAACAAATGTATTCCCAATTTCATCCAATTATTTTTTCAAATAAATACATGTCTTTTTTTTAACTCGATTTGCATTTATTTAAAAAATCAAAAACGAAATTCCAACAACTAATCATCGTTTTTATTTTTCTTAACAAATGCAGTCAAGTTATTAAAAGGATTAAAAGGATTTCGATAACAAGTCCAAAAGCCAATTTTATTGTAAAAACTAAAATTAGCCCAGATTTCTTAGAAAACACTATCGCTAGTGTCATGGAAATGTCAGAGGGTACCAAAAATTTTATGCTCCATGCTGAATTTTTTTTCAATTTTTTAAATTGATTTTTTTTATTTTTTTTTTTTTTGTCATGAACTGCTTCGTGTACTTTGGGTCTCGCCTTATTGTGCGTCACTAGATATCCGAAACTTAGTCTGGATTTCCTTTAAAAACACTTTTAACACGACTTTAAATAAACACCAAAAATTGATAGCATTTGAAATTGCGCTGAGAAGGCTTTAAGTAAAAGTTGACAAAATTCAAGGAAACGCAACTATAATCTCCCCTTTTTCGTTTATTATTCCACCTTTCATTGAAAAAACGGTCATGTTTTTGCGAATAATATCCACCAGCGAACGAAACCTTCATTTCCGCTCGATTTCGCCGCAATTTTCTCGTAAATTCATTCGAAACTGAGCCGATTTTGAAATTTTCCGGAAATTCCCTTCATGAATTTCGCTCGTGTTAGCGGTGACAAATGATAGCATTTAATTGGGATTTACTTATTTTATTCCCCCGATAAGCCTCCGATCCTGGGCGCCCCCCGAAGGCTGGGCATTTCTATTTTCGGTCGAATCCTAACCAGGGAGTCTATGAGCGTCACCAAATCCTAACCAGGTAGCGAAATTTTCGCGAAATCGACCGGATTTTCGCCCATAATTCGTCGTCATTATGACATTTAAATTTTAGACGTCAATTCAATTCAATTTAACTCAATACCCAATTTTTTTGCAAAAAAAATGCAAAAATGTAAACTGGTTTTGCAAATAAAATGCAAAAAAGTAAACTGGTTTTGCAAAATTTATGCAAAAAAATGCTAACAAGTAAACTGGTTTTGCAAAATTTTTGCAAAGAATGCAAAAAAATAAACTGGTTTTGCAAAATGTATGCAAAAAAATGCTAACAAGTAAACTAGTTTTGCAAATAAAATGCAAAAAAGTAAACTGGTTTTGCAAAATTTATGCAAAAAAATGCTAACAAGTAAACTGGTTTTGCAAAATTTTTGCAAAGAATGCAAAAAGTAAACTGGTTTTGCAAATTTTTTGCAAATAAAATGCAAAAAAGTGATCTGGTTTTGCAAAGAATGCAAAAAGTAAACTGGTTTTGCAATTTTTTTGCAAAACAAAATGCAAAAAAGTAAACTGGTTTTGCAAAATGTATGCAAAAAAATGCAAAAAGTAAACTGGTTTTGCAAATGTTTTGCAAAAAAAATGCAAAAAGTAGCAAAGTAGCAAACGCTGCCTTTTGCAATAATTTTGCGAACAAATGAAAAAAAGTGAGCTGGTTTTGCAAATTTTTTTGCAAAATATGAACAGCTTTTGAAAAATGTTTTAAAAAAATGCAAAAAATGAACTAGTTTTTGCAGATATTTTTTAGACATGTATTTAGGCCTCCAAAACATACATGTGCTCACTGCAGACTTGAAAAGAGGTCATGTCATGTCATAAATTACCGTTTCGATTTTTTAAAACGGCAGAATCATTCATGGACACCCTGTACTGTAAAGGGGTTTACCAAGATTGATAGAAGTTTGGGCAAAAGTTAGTCATTTTTAAATCCAGACTCTTTAACAACTCGAGCATTTGGATGATTATTTTGGAAATTATTTTCACTAATGCCCACCAGGAGCGCCCAAGCGTTGGAGGCGCTCCTGAAAAGAGACGCGGAAGCCAAACGACTTCCGCTTTCGCTTCTTTCGTATAAAAATTCAATAAAAATCTCGCTTTTATCTGTGTTTTATCTCAAATTGAACACGCAGGTGTGGGAGACATTCAAAATGCACGTCTGACTTCAAAGACTTTGAGTCCATTAATTCCAAAACGGAAAATGCGACGCTGGCGCCCCCTTGCGGATGACGCAAGTGCGAAAGGTCAGGGGGTCAGGGGGGGTCCGGGGCCCACACCCCAACAGACGCAATACATGTATGCGTGTTTTCAATTGATATCACATATTAATTTTCTCATGTAATAATCGACTTTTATATGTGCATTATTGAACTCAGAATTAATCGAAAATAATATGCTAAAAATTGTGCATACAGTGAAAATTATTCAGAATTATAAATTGCATTTTATTTTATTTTTATTATTTATAAAATTGCATAATATTTGCATTATTGAACTCAGAATTATTCGAAAATAATATGCCAAAAATTGTGCATACAGTGAAAATTATTCAGAATTATAAAATAATTCATGAATAGTATTTTGTCTTACACGTATAAATGAAGTGCATGTAATTGCCGTAAAAGGTGTGCTAATTAGTTATCTAAATTATTATGAATAATAATGATCATTTATGTCAAAAAAATTGACAGTTTTTATAAAATTGACAATGAAAATGCGTTGTATAGGTAATGTCATCACATTTTTCTATTGTTTCCCATTTTGGACATTTATTTATGTCCATTATATTAACATGTGACATTTATGTGTACACTAAAAAAGTCCATTATCTGTGACTTGCACACAATTAATCCTTGATGTTTATAGGAATTAACTTATGGAAACTATAAACAGTTAGGAATTTTTTTAAATTTTGGCCATTTTTGAAGATTTGTTTTCCCATAAAATCATTTTTTTTCATTTATATTTACGTTGACCACCATCAAACGTCGTTCCGAATCAGTTGCTTAGTCAATATTTTCTACTTTTATTTTCCTTTATTTTCGCGTCCTCAAATTTCAAGCCCCCTTTTGTTCCCTATTTACGTTTTTCGTGGAAATCTGGGTCTATTCTGGATTCATTTCGCTTATTTTCGACAGGCTTTTTATCTGCCGGATTCGGTTTTGAATTGTTTATTTCTTGGCTCGAATGGTTTTTGGTCTCCAAAACACAAAGCATTTTTTCCCGCTTCGTCGATCTTTGCTGGGACACAAATTTTCAAATTTTCGCAAAAAATCCAATATGGCGACCATAAGGACGTCGAGTGGCGCTTGAGTAACCTCGATTGCGTCATCAAGTCACATGGTGAAATAAATGTGAACAAATTTAAAAATAACTGAATTTTTCTTTACTGAAAAATCAATTGTTTGTGGTCTTTTGTTCAATAAATGCCCAAGTTTTATTTTAATTTTCGTGGAAATTTTGTGTCCGTGGAATTTATTGTCGTCAGTTTTTTTGAAAAAGCATTCTTTGTCTGTTATTTTTTTTAATAATTATCATTTTTTTTATTTTTTTTTATATATATTTATTTTCCAATTATTTTTATTAACTTTTTTAATTATTATCATTCATTAATTTTTTTAAATTAATAGGCCTATAGGGTCATGATAGGGGGATGTCCTTCCTATCAGCATGTAATTTGATTATAAATTTCAAAATTGGCTGCTATGCCCTTGACTTATTTCAAGTTTGTTACAACACTTTGAATATTTTTAAACATTATTTTTATTAATTTTTTACGATTTTATTTTTTGTTTATAATGTTATTATGTGTTTATTATGTTGTTTTGTGTTATTATGTGTTTATTATGTTGTATTATGATTTGTTATTTATTGGTTTTTTTTAGTATTTAATTTTATTATAAATTTTAAAATTGGCTGCTATGCCCTTGACTTATTTCAAGTTTTTTACAACACTGAATATTTTCATACATTATTTTTATCAATTCTTTATGACTTTATTTTTTGTTTATCATGTTATTATGTTGTTTTGTGTTATTATGTGTTTATTAAGTTGTATTATAATTTATTTTTTGTTTATTTTATTCTTATTTTTGTTATTTTTTTGGTACTGAATTTTATTATAAATTTCAAAATTGGCTGCTATGCCCTTTACTTATTTCAAGTTTGTTACAACACTTTGAATATTTTTAAACATTATTTTTATTAATTTTTTTATGATTTTATTTATTTTTATTATGTTTTTATTTTTGTTTATTATGTTGTATTATGATTTGTTATTTATTGTTTTTGGTTTTTTTAAATATTTAATTTTATTATAAATTTCAAAATTGGCGGGTTTTCCGATAGGTATTTAAAGGGCAAAGGATGGAGATTTTCGGACCGAGTGTGGGGATTTTCGACGCGATTCTGGGGATTTCTCCTCGTTGCGAGTTTGTCCCCCTGGCGCCTTCCATTTTCAACATGGCGGCTTCTTCAAGTTCGGTCGGTGAAAATGTCAATTTTCTCTATCGAGCAATGGGCAAGTATCGACGCGTTTTTCTTGAATCGTTATTGACGAGTCATTTAATGGTCCTGGCTGTCGATCGGTGTTAAAAATTGCGCTGTAAGGAGGTTCTCGGGAGGCAAAAGGACAATGAAAATGAGACCGATTGTCCCATTGACCTCACCTGATGATGGACCTACTGTAGCAAACCATGTAAACGATGCAAAATTAGTCTCAAAATCTGCTAATTTATTTTTATTGCGCTATTTATCTCACGATGTATTCAGTTTATGGGCATGGATTTGAATTATTCCAATGTGAAAATATTGAAAATAGTTCGTTATAATCGTACTGTAATCCTTACTGTGGCACTGAAGAAATGCCAAAAAAAAAAAACTAGCAATAGAGGACCCATCTTCAAAATGTTGCAATTTTGCACGTATTATTTCAACACGTAATTATTCTATTTCTAGTAACATGATAGCTCGAAATTCTCTTAGATACATACATGTATTTGTAATCTGGCCTGCTACACTTTTGAAATCTGCAGAATACTTACGCTTGCAGGGATGTGACAATTTCTGCAAAACATGGAAAATAATGTGACAAATGCAACAAATAAAGATGGAAACCTCTTATGCATAACCTATCTGTATAATTATAAGGGAGACTGGGCTCAAAAAAGTCTGTTGATGAAGAGAAAATTACCAAAAAGAAGGAAAAAGCCCAAAAAATGTTGCATGCAGGAATGGAGATGTTACGTGAGGCCCGCAGTACTAGCCGCGCAGATATTGTAAAAGTAGAAGCTGCAAATGCCATCATTCAAAGCACCAAGGTGGCAATAGAGCTTGCTGATGAAAACTTGAATCCGTTATCCAAAACGTGCGTAAAAAGGGGAAAAAATTAATACAATGTAACATTTTTGCAGATACAGTATATTTTGTGAAAATTTTGATGAACTAAGAATCAATTGAATAACATTTGCATGTGACAAATGTCCAATTCTTGGATGTTACAAAATGGGACATAGCTGGCCACATGCCTGAAAAAATCAAAAACTATCAATAGAGGACTCATCTTCAAAATGTTGCACCCAGTAGGAACAATACAAAAAAGTCAACAATAGTTAGTCTATAGCAAGACATACATACACATGTACAGACCAGAATAAGTGGACACAACATAAAATGAAATAAAAATGAATAAATAAATAATTGGTGGATTGGAATTTGGAATGATGGTGCTACTGCAGACAGAAAGAAATCAGGTCTTGATTGCAGACGCATCACCAAATTACGCTTGATTAGGGGACGTTCAAATATTGTCATTACTTCGTTCAAGTTCGTCGAGTTATTTGTTGACTAACAATTTTGTTAAATAAATCGCCAATGCTTTTTTTTTTGCCATTTCAGTGGAGCGCGATCCTCATAAGCGGCGGGTCAAGCCTGTGGCCAGCAACATGCTGCAGTTGGATTTTGGTGATTTGGGCGACAGTTCGGACGACAGCGACTTTAAGATAAACGAAAATGAAGGTGAGCATGGTTTCTCTTCGAATATTCAAAACTTCGTCTGAAATTCTCAATGTTCGATCTGGTTATTAAGATGATGCAATTGTAAAAAGTCCCTAAATGCCACTGGCTCACTTATCATGTCTCGCGGAAAATTTATTTCGCGATAATCACAAAATCAAAAATTAATATGAACCATGCCTAAAGATAATGTTTTATTTTCATGCCACACGTCCAGAAGAACCAGGTAGGAGAAGCGTTCTTTCTTCAGGGTTTATCTTCCAGCTTTCCGCCAAAATCAGGCCCGCAGTACAAAAATTTTGATGACTTTTTGGAGATTTTTCACTAAAAAGCAGTCTTTGTTCTCGCCCAATCAAGACGGAGATTCCGATAGCATTAACTCTAGCGAAAGCAAGGATGAGGACGGCAGCGACGACGACTCCGAGGACGGCGAGGAAGCCACAACTGAAGACAGTGTCAGCAACGAAAGTTACGCCCGAAAAAAGTCTGGAATGACAATCGCCCAGCTGATCGAACAAGCGAGAATCAAACAGGCGCAAGCGCGGCAAAGGGTGACGAAACTGATAACTTTTTCCTTGTTTTGTCTAAAAAATATTGATTTTTCTTTGAAATTCCAATGATTCATTTATATTTTAAAGACGTTTTTTTGCATTTCATAATATTTTGGTAGCTGTTCTTCCTAAAATGTCCTAAAATTGTTTTTTTTTTCATAATATATTGGTAGCTGTTCTTCCTAAAATGTCCTAAAATTGTTTTTTTTCCATAATATTTTGGTAGCTGTTCTTCCTAAAATGTCCTAAAATTGTTTTTTTTCTCATAATATTTTGGTAGCTGTTCTTCCTAAAATGTCCTAAAATTGTTTTTTTTTCTCATAATATTTTGGTAGCTGTTCTTCCTAAAATGTCCTAAAATTGTTTTTTTTTTCATAATATTTTGGTAGCTGTTCTTCCTAAAATGTCCTAAAATTGTTTTTTTTTATAATATTGTGACTTGTTCTCACTAAAAATTCCTAATATTTTTTTTTCACTGCCAGATAGCGAGCAGCGATCTTAACGCCTGTCCGTTTAAGATTTTGATATGCGCCGTCTGCCTAGGAGACATCAGGCAAGTTTTAATCAATATTAATCCCTGTTTCTGACGGCTTGGTTGAAACTGACGATTACCGACTACTTTTCTTAATCAGCGAGGAAGACGATGAAATCGTCGAGTGCGACAGCTGCGGCGTTTCCGTTCATGAAGGTACGTTTTAATGTTAACTTATTTAAATTATTAACCCAATGCAAAACTAATAGTTCACGTATAATCTTAGAAAGTTGGGGTTATTTTACAAAAGTTGTGCGCCTTTGTTAAAATACTTTTCAGCATTATTCATTGTTTTGCAATCCACTAGGATGTTATGGCATCAATGACACGGAGTCAGTGAGCAGCACTGTTTCGTCGAGTTCGACGGAACCGTGGTTTTGCGAAGCGTGCAGAGCGGGTAACAAGAATCCGGTAATTTTCGTCGTCCGATATTTCGATTCTTGATTTGCTAGACTTCTTTAAATGGCACTGAAGCACGCATCCTTCCACCCTAGATCTGCGAGCTGTGCCCTAATATGGGCGGCATATTTAAGGAAACTGATGTCGGAAAGTAAGTTTGAAATGGTTTATTTTCAATAATGTGATTTTAAAATATGAAAATGTTCACTGTTTCGAGAGGAGAATTTTTGTGGTAATTCCTACCAATTTGCAATATAATTTGTTGAATGTTTTAGGTGGGTTCATATTGTCTGCGCACTGTACATTCCTGGTGTCGCGTTTGGAAACGTGGACAAATTGACGCCAGTCACCTTGTTCGAAATGCCTTATTCGAAATGGGGTGCTAAGGTCAGTTATTTTTTATGGGGGAGTGTAGGAATCTCTGCTAAAACAATTTACCCTTAACGAAATTAGGCTCAGTCAGTCATTTATAATTTAGCAATGTGGACTGTGTGAGGACGAACGCTACAGCTGCACGGGCGTCTCCATTGGCTGCGATGCAGGGCTATGTCGCAACTACTTTCACGCAACATGGTAATGTTTTTGTAACGCGTGCGAGTCTTTCGGCAATGACCAAAATCCAGTTATCACTTTTTGCTGCGCGCGATCTTGTAAATCGCGCAGAATATTTTCAGGCTGTAATTTAAAAGTGCACGTACTTAAAGCAACGATTGTGCTTAAAATGTTTTTAATCATTTATGTGTCATGTGGAAACGAATGAACGTCGATTGACATGGTCACTTTATCGTTTATTTTTCAGCGCTCAGAGAGAGGGTCTGCTATCCGAAGCTTCGCACGAAGAGGTGAGAGTAAGTTTTTCACATCATTCACCTCCTTCAGGTGTGACTCTCCAGCGGTGAATTTGCCGTCTATGACGCTCAGATATTTCCGTTCAATGATAATGATGCGTTTTGTCGTTTTACCATTCGCCGCACTTGGCCGAACGTGGTTTTTTCTGGATTAATTTTGTGAAATTTCTGCCGTCACTCTTATTACTCCGCGCTGATCCGTGGCTTCGTGTTGCAGGACATCGCCGACCCCTTCTTTGCTTACTGCAAGCTGCACGCCGACAAGATGATCGTCCGAAGCAAGCGATGCAACTGGTTGGCCCTTCAGTCTCAGATGAAGCAGAGGAGTGAAGACAACAGCGCGGACACAGCGCAAAAGGTGCGAGCATTTTCTCCCGAGATACAGTTTTTCTTACGCATTGATAGTCTCGGAGAGTAAAATTTTTACTTCGATACTTTTTCAGGGCCGGATGGTCAGGAAATTGAACCGTCACCAAGTCAAATTTAGGGATTCGAAGGCCGCAAAACCGCATCCTTGGGGTGAGACCCTTTGATCTTTCAGGCAGGCTGCGCACAAACTAACAAATACCGGCTATCGGACACTAGCGTTTGCCGTTGATGCCAAACCCACATGCTGCTATGCACTGCTGCGCATTAGTTTGGCATTTGACAGTTTGTGTCTCGTAAACTGACTAGTTAGCAGCGGACCAACTAGTTTTTTTTTAAGCCATACTGGCAGATGGAACTGCGCATATGCGAGCCACCTGCGAATGTCAAGCGATTTTATTTTAAAAAACTTCGGGGACCATAAATATTACCAAAAGTCACGATTTTGTTATTCCAGTCCCAACCCAGAAAATGCCACGCTTGCTCGATTCCAGTCCATCGGCCTGCAGGAAACTTATCCGAAAAGCCGAGCTGATGGGCCTGAACACGCAGGTAAAGTGGGATCGCGCCTCAAAATCGTCAAATCCGAACAGTCCAGTCTCGTCGCTTCAATATTTCTTTCTCCGCCTTTAGACTCTGCAGGTGCAGCCTTTGAAGGAGGAGAGGATCATAGACATAAGGAAGAAATGGCACATCACCCCTGCTTTCAATGTAGAGTTTATAAGCTACTTCCTAGGTGCGTTATATCGGCAACGAAAATCGTGTATTTTAAGGGTGCCAAACCACGACGGTATAAGCATACTTACATAAGTGCCAAAATTCCCGGACAATATAACCAGCAATGAGCATTTCTTAGAGGTGTTGTTCGACCCGCATTAATCGAGTGAAAATGGTTTTACGAACGCTTATCGGTGTTGGCACTTGAAACTCTTTGTGGAAATGTCCGCAATCGAAGCAGTTTTCAGGAATTAAAATTGCTGCTTTCTTCATTAAACTTCAGTGTTTTGCAGCACGTGAACCTGTCGCTTTTGCGCGCTGAAATGATTACATGAAAAATATTTGTATGACACCTTCATTCTTTTCGCTGCCTAAAGAATTGATTTTTTATTTACTTAAAACGTTACGATTTGGCACCTTCATTTATTACTCAAATATTACTTCATTCTGCATTGATTACTTCTTTACTACAGATCGCAATGAAAGGATGATGGCCATGCAGAAGCGGTTGGACGACCTTCTGTCCGAAAACGTGAAGCTGCAAGAAACCGAGAAGAGCATGAGGAAACACTATGACGAGGTACGCTTTGAGATTTCACTAAATTTTAAAATTGAACGCCATCGTTATATTCGAGCTTGTCCGTCGTTCCGCCAATTTTCCCAGTTGTTTTCTGAAAGCGAAAAACTGAAGAATGCGAATAACATCCTGCGCGAGCAGGGCACCAAGCTGTGGAAAATACTGATTGCACTCGACGCAAAGGCACGTATCATTCAGCCGTGTTTTGAGCCGGTTGCGAGTCGCTGTATCATCGAACGCTGTTGTATTTCAGAAACGCACGATGCCGGAAATCCTGCAGCCGGCCAAGGCAGTCCGGTCCCCGACGATTTCCGGTAAAAAGGCCGAACGAGACGCTTCCGTAGCGTTAAACAAGTGAGTCTCCTAATGGCGCTGTCTATTTTTGCATTGGGTTACAAAAAAATTTAGGAAACCTAATCAAAGGTGATTTTAGGTAAATTTTGTGGAGACCTAATTCTCAAAATTTACCAAAACCAAAACTAAAATCTCTCCAAAGTAAACATGTGCTCGGTGCATTCTCAGAGAATGCCGTAAGCAAAACTTTAAAAAAACTACACCTAGAAATGCTGTACGTATTCCTGACTGTAAAATGTCGACCATTTCAGGTGTGGTCTCTGCAAGCGGACGAGCGACCAGCACTTGCTCGCCAGGTGCGACACGTGCCAGCTGTTCTACCACCTCGGCTGTCTCGACCCTCCTCTGACCAGGATGCCCAAGAAAACGAGGCTGCAGGGATGGTAAGGCAAAGGCCCTGGCCCCTTTCCTACTCCATCTGTTGCGCTTCTTTGTACTTGCTTCGGCAGTACATATACTAAAATTGTAACGATACAGAGAAGATTAGCATGGCCCCTGCGC
>JAQFYZ010004199.1:0-11594 GCA_034695085.1 Cylindroiulus punctatus | reverse complement strand
CAGCACCGCTAGCGACCCGTTTGCACGCGACCAGTTCTACGTCACATTTGCCCTACTTTCAAAAAAAAGCCGTTCCCATTGAAGGGGAACGACTTGCTGACACTCTCTAATGAACTGGTGGATTCGAGTTTTCCTCGAGCCTACAGGGTGTTCCAAAAGTTCCATGAGTTGTTTGGGGCAGCTCGTGTTACCCCTAATGTAAAGTAACAGCGGCAATATTCTTTTGCACTTACAACTTAGGTCTTCCCAACTGGAAAAAGTCAAAGAAGTCGACATGAGAAAGTGGTGTAAAACCCTCGCTAATTGAAACCCTAGAAAAACCTATTTCTTGGTAATTCCCTGTAGGCGGCCGGGTTTTTCAGCTTTTGGTTGCTAGCTGCTACTTAGACAAGGGTTAGTCTCAAAGTTTTCTTTTTACAGGTTCAAAAGAATATACAGTGTATTAATCATCACTACTAAATAATCGAGCGTTTTGTCCGCCAGGTGGCGCCACGTGACGAAGAAGAAGAAAAAGGGAAAGTTAGGAAAGGGAAAACTATTAGACGGGAATTACTTCCTCTCATAATTGGAAATAATAACTTGTGAAATAGTGCTCTAGGTTTTGCAAATTTTCCAGGGCAGTTACGAAATTGCATAGACGGAACCAAATTTTAAATGTATCCAGCTTCAACAAAATGTTTAATTGCTAGTATTTCAAACTGGTAGAACAGTATCTAAAGCGATACATGGAAGGTATCGTAAAAACATGGACAACGATGTAAAGGAAAATGACCAAAACATATGGACCTTAAATGAACATGAACGCCTTCATCGACCGTTGCATGATGGCGAGGTCCTTCTGATGCTCCTCTTCCAGCAACGTCTTCTGCAACTGTTGTACATCTTCCTCGATTTCCTTGGTGAGAGCCACCCTCTTCTTCTCGTGCTCTACATCCAGCTCCGTAATGCCCTGAAATTTACATGGACGTATTCAACATCATCATCAACTCAAACAACTATCCTTTATGTCAATGAATATCGTTGTTATTGTAACCTACTGTGTGGAATGTACACATGAGTTCATCTAAAAACTTGAGTTTTTCCGCTTGCATCATTAATGCTTGTTTGTAACACTTCTGCCGTAGAGCAAAGAGTTTCTGGGACACAAAATAGAGCAACAAGACAAGGCATGCGTTAAAAATGTGGTGTATGCACGTGTAAAAGTAACGTTCTTGTAGGCTTTTGCCGTGTTCAAAGCTAAAAACATTATGCTTCGAAATTACCTGCATTTCATCAAGTTCTTTCTTAAACTCGAGACTATCCCGTCGACAGCCCTCCAATAATTCCACTCCTTGCTTATAAAAATGCTCAACCACTTCATGTTTCTCAGCCATCTGTGCAGCAACGCTGTCCGTTATACGTTTTATTGATCTTTCAGCCACAGCTACAAAAACAATAAAACAATATAATAATGTCAAACAGATTAATGCATTTTAAAATTGCAAATTTACGATTGAATGAAAGCAAAATTGTATTTTAAAACGCAACTATTAAACAAAAATTATAAACAAACGCAATAAGGGGGCGATCAAACATTATGTTATCCTACTATAGGGGGTTTGTCTAATGATGATGAATGGTCACGGAGAAGGGGAAGTCCAAATGAAGTCATTTTTGAAACAAAAATCTTGGTTAAAACTCAATTTGTGTGGCAAATATCAATCATCTTTATCATATTTTGATGCCAATTTTATTCTCATTTCGTATGCTATCGACGCTGCGGGGTCTGAAACTAACGCATTTGTGATTGCATAATACTTGAACATTCCCCATTATCTGATGCAGCAAAAGTGCTAAAAAGCCAAGCACGGCATACGGGCGACTTAAATTATAGGACGTCATGGACTTCTAGGGTCACAATTTTCCAAAATGTTACAGGCCATTCAGTTACGTATACACTAACCTGTTTAAGAAGTCCACTACTGAATTGATTAGACGATGGTGTAAAGTTAGAGGAGGGCATTAGGAGCGTAGCTCAATTATTTACTGTACATAGATTTGCTGTTTATTTCAGTATTTGTAAAGTGAAAATGCAAACCTTAGTATTCATTAGAGAAATTTGATTAGAGAGAACTTGAGAGATATTTTCATTTTGACCTACATGTGCTGTATAATGTATAGGACACCATGTATGGGCTTATATACTGCAGGCATGCAGTAAAAATTCAGTACATGTATACGAGCACAGAAACGGTAGAAAGAATCTCCAAAACTACTTGTCATGACTTCTAGGCTTCGCTAATACTCACAAGTGACTGCCTTTTCCATCCTTTTGCGCTTCACGTTTTGCATGGCTGTTGCTATGCTCGCAAGCTGCTGATGAAATTGTAAATTTGAACCATCGAGCCCCGAAATGTCTTGATCGTTTGGCAAGTCGAAAGTAACCCGCTTTTGTCTCATTTGACGATTTTTCAGATCTTCTGCCATTTGAGAAAGCTGAAATTAAAACTTCAAAAGAGCCTTTACACTGAATTAGGAGAATTCGAACTCTAGAATGGAACGCCGCCTAATTCCAACACCGGAAGCAGCACAAGTAGTTTGGAATACACAAAGGCGCTTCAGACAATAGCCATTAAACGATTACCGGGTGCATCAAATACCTTTCGCTACAGGATGATACAAAAAAAATTATTTATTGATATTAGTAATTAATTTGAAAATAACGGAATTGGCATGAACGACGTTTTTCGAATGCTTGGATTAAAAAAAATCCGAAACGATGATGTCAGCCCACAATTCTTCAAACATTTACAAGTATAATATATTTAGAAACGTTTAAAAATATATCAACTATTACAATCTTCGTAATTAATTATAAGGATTTTTAAAACCTAATTTAGAGACCAATACTGCTAAATACACGAGTTTAGTTTTTAGTTATTAAAAGCATTCACTTAAAAAACAAGGGCACCCAAAATGTTGTTTTTAGCCCAAATTCTATAACAAATGTTTAGTGTGACATTAGTTATTAACATCAAAACACTGAAACGGCATAAACGCTAATTTTTGGAAATGTACATTTCACAGGTTTTCACCTACATTTTTAGAAACAGGATCGAGATACCAAGTGATCAATTTTACGCCCATTTATATAAAAAACATTCCGAAATATCATCAGCGAGAAATGCCATAAAAAACTATTTTTTAAAAAACTTTAATAGTGTAAACAATTTAGAAACGACATAGCGATATTTTTAGAAAACCACCAGAAATAACGGATTATCAGTATATCTGTATTTCCCTAAAATGTTTTTTTTCCAAAAATATTATTTACGAAGGGAAAAATGAAGACAATTTATAAAAATTCCAGATTCCAATTCAATTTCCCTGAGTTAATCAAGTGCATGCTACTCAGTAAATAAGGTGGAAATGAATGTAAATAACATTATTTCCACTTCATGCTAAACATGAGACTTGAAATGCCACGATGCAAGCCATTAGATGCAAGACAAGATTGTTGCTTGTTTCTGACAGCTTGTTCTTTACCGAATGAGGTGGCTCAGTGTATAGCCTCCACCTTGCTGTCGGGACACCCGGGTTCAAACCCTGAGTGGGCTATCCTGCTTATTGTTACGTGGTTTCCCACAATCAATTCAGGCAGATGCCCGGATATTCCACCACAAATTCGGATACAAAAACGAGAATGTGTGAAAGAAGATTTATTTAATTGTAAGCATTTCTAACTGGGAGAACAGTATCTAAAGAGAATGCACCCATGTCACGAGAGGCGAAACATGGAAGGTGTGGTAAAAACAAGAACAACGATGTGACGGAAAATGACCAAAACATATGGACCTTAAATGAACATGAACGTCTTCATCGACTGTTGCATGTTGGCGAGGTCCTTCTGATGCTCCTCTGCTATCAACTTCTTCTGCAACTGTTGTACGTCTTCTTCGATTTCCTTGGCGAGAGCCACCCTCTTGTTTTCGTGCTCTACATCCAGCTCCGTAATGCCCTGAAATTTCCATGGGCGCATTCAACATCATCCACATCATTTATGGACGTTATCATCAACTAAAACAACTATCCTTCGTGTCAATGAATATCGTTATTGTTGTAACCTACTGTGTGGAAGGCACACATGAGTCCATCTAAAAGCTTAAGTTTTTCGGCTTGCATCATTAATGCTTGTTGGTAACACTTCTGCCGTAGAGCAACGAGTTTCTGGGACACAAAATAAAGCAACAAGACAAAGCATACGTTTAGAATTTGGTGTATGCACCAGCACCCAAATTAAAGGGCATACAACAAAAATGTGAAGCAACGTGTAGCTTGACACACCAACGTGTAAAATTAACATTCTTGTAGGGTTTTGCAGTGCACAAATAGCCAAAAACATTATACTTCAAAATTACCTGCATTTCACCAAGTTCTTTCTTAAACTCGAGACTATCCCGTCGATAGCCCTCCAATAATTCCACTCCTTGCTTGTAAAACTGCTCAACCACTGCATGTTTCTCAGCCATCTGTGCAGCAACGCTGTCCGTTATACGTTTAATTGATCTTTCAGCCACAGCTACAAAAACAATAAAACAATATAATAATGACTAACAGATTGTATGCATTTTAATATTGCACATTTACGATTGAATGAAAGCAAAATTGTATTTTAAAACGCAACAATTAAAAAAAAATTATAAACACACACAATAAGGGGGCGTTCAAACAGTCATTATTGATACAAAAATCTTGGTTAAAACTCATTTTGTGGCAAATATCATTCATCTTTACGTAATCTTGATACCAAATTTATTCTTATTTCGTATGATATCTAACGCATTTGTGATTGCATAATAATTGCTACATCAGATAATGGGGAATGTTCAAGTGCTAAAACGCCAAGCACGGCGTTTGCACGGGACACAATTTTCCAAACCTGTGTAAGGTAAAAGCACACTTTGTGTGTGTTGTCAACGATTTTCACTTTACAAATCTTCTAGTGAACATCTGCCCCACACCAATCCTGCATTACAAGTGTCTTCAAACTTTAAATGCCCAACTTCACAAAATGGATTAAGAAGTCCACTACTGAACTGATTAGTCTTATAGGCTTCGTTAATACTCACAAGTGATTGCCTTTTCCATCCTTTTACGCTTCACACTTTGCATGGTTGTTGCTATGCTCGCAAGCTGCTGATGAAATTGCAAATTTGAACTATCCAGCCCCGAAATGTCTTGATCGTTTGGCAAATCGAAAGTTACAGAATTGGACGCTCGCTTTCGTTTCACTTGACGCTTTTTCAGACCTTCTGCCATTTAACACAACTGAAATTAAAACTTCAAAAGAGGCTTTGGCACTAAATTACGAGAATTCGAAACTCTAGAATAGAACGCGGCCTTATTCCAACACCAGGAGGCAGCACAAGTAGTTTGGAAGACACAAAGGCGCTTCAGATAATAGTCGTTAAACGATTACCGGGTGCCTCAAAAACTTTCCTCTGCAGGCTGTTTCCCTTTACAAACAAAATAATTTATTTATTGATGTTAGTAATAAATTTGAAAATAACGGAATTGGCATGAACGACATTTTTCGAATGCCACGATTAAAAAATAATCGGAAACGATGATGTCAGCCCACAATTCTTTCAAACATAATTAACATAACATAACCTAATGACCTAAAGATTTTTTAAAACCTAATTTTGAAGAACAAAGCATTGAATGCAGCTTCTATAAAAAGAATTCCGAAATATCTACTAGGGCAGGAATCGGCATAGGCAAAAAGTTTGCAAACAAAACGGCAACAAATGTCACAAAAAACGTATTGTTATATTTGATAATGCAAACAATTTAGAAACGCCATAGCGATTTTTTTTAGAAAACCGCCAGAATTAACAAATTTTTGTTATATAGGTATTTCCCTAAAAAGTTTTTTCCAAAAATATTAATTACGAAGGGGGAAATGAGGACAATTTATATAAATCCCAGGCTGCAATTCAGATTCCCAGAGTTCTTCAAGTGATCCAAGCAGGTTGATTATAAAATGAACCAACTTACATCAATGGAGAAAGAAACAAGTTGTTATTCAATGAAAAACTGAAGAAACAATATAGTACAGCAGCCAACTAATTTCATGGTGTGCATAGCACAAACACAGAAGCCAGCACAGGGCCAACAGCTTGAAATCGCCAACAAATACATATGGCCGTGCAGTGCTTTCACTGTCTTTGGCTAAAAATAGCACCTGGACACGATAGAAAAACAGATTTGTAAAACCATGTAACAAATAGCGAACGCACGACATGATGTACAAACGGCAAAATGGAGTCAACAATGCCCTCTATTAATAACTTGTAACTACAAAAATTACATTGGAATTGAGCATTGATAGCAGAATGAATAATACCGACAGGGTTCATGGAGTCACAGGCATATTTGCAGACATTAAAACATACCTTCTGGAATTAGCATCAAAGCATCGAGAAACGTAAAGTAAAAACATGGACAAATTTATCATTTCCAGCTAGTACACTTCGGAATAAGCCCTGACGCAGCACAGGCACTGTGAAAAAGTGGGCTTCTCCTTGCGGCTCATTGGCTGGCAGTGATTGCCTGATGTTGGAGAAGTCGGAGGTCCTTGGTTAAAGTCCCGCATAGGATGCCACATAAATTCTACAGTGGAGTATTCGGACATTGGGCTGGCACATGGACCAGGCACGGCAAACTTCCCTATGCATTTCGTGATTTCGTACAAACAACGACTACAGTAACTGTAACAGGGAATATTCCGAAGCATAACCAGAAATTCCATTCATGCTCCAAGACCATCCACCTTTCTCGATGCCGGTCCCTTGTAATCGCCGACCCAATCGTTCCAATAATTAAGAACCGTTCAAATGATAAACAAATAAGAATGTCAATTATATGGTAAAATTTAGCAATGGCTTAAATGTGATTACACGACTAACGAATGGTCACTACTAGACAACGGCGAAGTTGGGTATAAAATCTGCACACGTTACAACGGGTCAACCACAACAACAACTATGTGTTCTCGAATAAATATCATAGCGGATGCCGAACATCGCATCACATTTCCTAATTCACTCGGTATAAAATTGTCGTAAATATTCTCGTGTCTGAAGACTAGACCCAGTAGCAAGGTTTATTACTATAGGAGCCGGACCGAAGCGTTTTCACTCATTCAAGATGCTTGAAACAAGCTCAAAATATAAAAAAGTAAAAGCACTGATTAAAAGATTTTTGTTCATGTACGACCGCATATCCTTAAAAATAACTCCTATCTATAAATATAGCCCCTATATTTTCTTTTACATATAAATCAAGACTAGACTACCCTAAAATTAGTTGTTCTGACAGACAAGACCAGGCAGTGAAAACTATTCATCTGGCTGAAAATTTAAAGGTTAAACTTTTAAGCTTTAAAGCTTCAGCCATCTGATCAGTTTAAACTGCCTGGTAAAACAGAACAAATAATTGTGCCAACTCCTGCTAGTTTGTGTCCAGAATAATTTTTTGTATTAATAAAAATCTAAATACGAGGATAGATCCGTCAGTGTAACACTCAGCTTCGTAATATTCACGTATATGTGTTTGCACACATAATTTTCTACTAAGTCGTCCTAAATCACACTAATGGGTATTTCTTTACTTGTTATCGACTAAGTGTTCCAAATTTATACCTTGTCTAAAGGTACAACCTAATTTTATCAATAATTTTGACATTGACAATTCTGGTTCTGTTTGTAACACATCACATTTCCAAACCAGCAATGCCTTAGTAAACACTCTTTGGTCAGACCGCAAAAGTCTAGCTGCGCGAGAAAACTAAAAGCGATAGGGTGATCCGCTCCGAGACCGGCCCCTTAAAGCGTCCTCGTACAAGACGGCTATGTCTGGTACGTGCAAGGCTACGTACCCTACGGTCTCTAAATATGAAGAGGGTATCCGGGTACCCTACACAAATAAAACACTGTGGAAGGAGGGTTCACGGCTAAGTATCGGCAAGACTTTCGTAGTGAGCATCAGCACGATCGCTGCACAAGTCCACAGTCCCTCACTTCCAGAAGTCGATTTTCCACACCGCCATCGGCTTCCGGCCACAGCCGTTCAGGCCCTGCTCGCGGCCGCCCAGAACCAACATGGAGAAGTGTCGAGACGAGGTATTGGCTTGTTGCTTGCTGGCGTTGACCGTCCCGTTGTTGTTGGGGTGGTTTACGCCGCCCGAGTTCTCTTCCGGAGCGGCCGTTACCTTCTTGGGCTCCTGTCTGTCCCCGTTCACCGTCTTGGGTGGGTCCAAGCTGGTGAAGGCGGGATCGTAGTGCGGGTTCTCCACGGACATGCACTCCTCGGAGAAGATGTCCTCGCTGATGCCCTCGTCGAAGTCGGGCAGCCCGGGGAAGGTCTTCATCTCCAGTGCCGACCAGCGCCGGCCATCCGGGGTGGTCACCATATTGAGGCACGAGGCGTAATCCTTGTGCGAGTCCCAGGCCGCATGCTCCTTGACCACGGGCAACGCCGGCCTCAGTCCATTGTCCAGGTGGCAGCTCATGCTCTTTGGAATGCCGAAGCTGGGCGGTGTGGTGGCGAAGCACGGGGAAGTGACCAAGACATTGCCCTTACTATCACAGTCTGCCTCCAGGTCGATAAGCTTCAGGCTTCTGGTGTCCTCCTCGGGGAAGTTCTTGTTGGTGCTCAGGTCCGGGGAGATGAAGTCCTTGATGTCCGGGATGCTTTCCAGGGAGTCCTGCAACGTCACCGCCCCGGGAAGCATGCTTCGGCAATAGTGGCCATTGTCCAGCTCGTGGTCCTTGAGGGTCCCGCAGCCGCCCCGTAGCGCGAGGTTGCGGGGCACGCCGTTCTCACCGCCCTTCTTGGGCGTGGCGCAGTAGGCCTGGTTGTCCACGCGGTTGGACACGTCCACCGAGGAGCTGTCGCTCAGGTCCTCCATGAGGCCGCGCAGCTCCTGGTTCTGGATGCGCTGGAAGTTGGGCACGGAAAGCATGGGGCGGGCGCAGAAGCGGTTGTTGCTCGTGTTTCTGTTGGTGGAGGCCCTATTGCCACCCAAGGCATAGGAGCTCTGCGTGGTGCGCATGGCCTCGTTCACGGTGGCGGCTTCCGCGTCCTCCTGCACGCTCTCGCTGCTGTTGCTCAGCGCCACGTAGGTGGCGTTCTGCGGCTTGAACAGGCTGCTGGTGGAGATGCGCTCTTTCAGGAACTTGAAGTTGTTCTGGCTGAAGGAAGCGGTGATCTTACGGCTGGCGGGCCCGTCCTCGTGGATGGTGGCCATCTCGCGGCAGTTGGAAATGGTCTCGCTCTTGGGGATGCGGGGCGGCGGGGGAGGCTCCAGCTCCCAGGAGTCGTTGGGCGGGTAGTTGGGAGCGTACGATCCGCTGGTCACCAGCTCCTGGAACTGGCGCTGCTTGTGCTGCGGCGTGGCCTGACCGCCGTCGTACAGCTGCGGGAGGAGGAGCAGCAGGGTGGGCACCACGACCGCGAAGTGCCGGCTCCGCGGGCTGGGCTGGTTGCCGGTGAAGACTAGCTTTTCCCAGGTCTCAGTGGCTGGAAGGGGAAATGTGCAGCAGTGAGACCACTTGATAAAGGAGCACCACTAGGCAGAAGTGCATAACAATAAAGAGTACTGCCATTCTTGTATGGATGTCAATGAGCAGGGATGCTCATCGTGGGTGCGTAATACGGGATACCAACTGTCTATTAATGGGTGACTTTCTGAGGGAATTCCCCTCTGCGTTAGCAAGAGTCAACCAGTTACAGTCAGTTGGTGCCATCAATTGTTATCCCGATTTGTACTAAAATTTGCATAATCAACTTCCTGGCTCTCCCTGACCAACCTAAGTAATTTTCCATAACTTATAAAAGTAAATAGATCATGGAACACCACAAGCTCAAAGAGCTCACATCACGGTCTCACAAAGGAATTTCTGCAGGGCTTTTTTTTACCACAACAACAAAAATCGACAAGATTTTCTATGAAACCAAGGGGAGAGGGCACATATTAGGACAATTCTCAATAAACTGTGTCAGAAATGATGGAAATCTTCCAAAATTAGATTATAAATGATAAATTTTAGTTTTAGTTGCAACCAGTTTTAGTTGCAACCCAACAATTTAAATGTTCAAGCCCTTTTCCTTCCAGTCCCTCCTGGACCTCCTCGTGTTGACCAATGAGCCCGAATACTTCACCCTTTATCAAAAGCTGAGCCCACATACAAAGAAATGAAAATACATGTGAAAGCAAAAGGCAACATAACGAATGATGGTTTTCAACTAACTTTCTATAAAAAAATGTTACATCTATACATTTAATTATATACGTGTAATTTTAAAAACTGCCATGTGACATTTTTTTGCAAAGTTAATAATAATCTTTAGCTAATCATGAGGACTTTCCCTGACTTTTCCTGGTTTCTTGAAAAAAATCACAAATAAAAATAAAAATAAAAAACGCGAATGAAAATCATTAATTCTCGTGCATTGGTTTTATGCTAAATTTCCTAATCGTCGTTTTGCAAGCCTTAACGCAATTGACATGAAATGATTGTCAGCGTACATGAAACATGTGAAGTGATGACATCCTACTATTCTTAAGAGCCTACTTAAGTGAGATCCCGAGTACCGTTCTTACCGAAATGGAACCTCCAGATTTCATTCTGCAACTGTCCGGACCGCTCCCCACCGAATATCACCATCGAAGTCAAGATCTTGCAGGCGGTGTGACCGTGGAGTTCGCCCGGACCACCTTTACAACGAACACGGCTCCATTGTCGAGACACTGTAAAGATTACGTAAATGATGAGCAGACTATAGTGAAATAATGGGCGACCAAATAAACGAATCACGGAACTTGTGCACTCACCAAAGTCATACTTCCAGAAATCAGCCTTAGCTTGCAAGTCCGTCATCCCTCCGTAGACGAACATAGCCGAGTCGTGGACCACGACGGAGTGGTCGTGCCGGCCACTGGGGATTTCGGAGCTTCCCTTGTATGTGCAAAGTCGCCAAGTCTCTTTTTCTGAGTAATGTGAAATTTCACCGTTAGCAACAGACAGTTTCTGATTATAAGGCTCTAATCGTTCGAGAACTGCAACTGTAGGAATAACTATGCTGCACTAAATGGACACAATATATTTGAATTTCAGTCTAACTTTTGACTAGTATACAAAATGCCACCCATCCTAGCTTTGTCTAACATTGTATACAAGGATGCCAACTGTCTTGGCTAGCTTTCACAATTTATTCTTTTCTACTTTTGTGTGTGTCTAAACTAACAAAAAAAAAATTCTTTTTTTGAATTTCCCAACAATCAGGAAATCAATGTCAGCCAACGAGTAGTTAGGTCAAGCACACTTTATCATAGTGTCTTTGGCTGAGTATGGTATATTCTGTAGTACAGCCTCTTTTTCTGCAAGGAATCCTTTCGCTACGGTAGCCATTGCATGTCAGAACCAAGTTGGTTACAGTACGGTAAATTCCCTGCTTAAATTTTCAGCCTTTATATACAGGGTGAGGCATTTAACTTGAGAAAGTTGAATATCATCCAAAGAAAGCATTTGACAACGAAATGTCTTAGA
>JAQFYZ010004198.1:0-11596 GCA_034695085.1 Cylindroiulus punctatus | reverse complement strand
CCCTCATTATTTTAATGACCGAATGCATTACCGATTGCGATTGAAAATGAACGAGGCAGTAACCACGAAGCAGAATTTGGGGAATTAACTTAACGAGCTCGTTAGACGTTAACCGAAATATATGCAGCACATTTTCGCCACATACATGTAGCGTACTTCAGATTTTCTATGATTAAATTGATAGGAACTAGCAAATGGCAGTGGAAAAAAGTCGTCTGACATCAAGTCGAGGATTAATTGGGTTTCAACGAACCATAAAATTAAATATTTACACGAGCACTTGGTTCAATGGAAATCAAATGCTTCCGTTAATCTGTAAACGTCTAGCAAACCATGCTGAAGATAGACGATCTCAGCAGTGGAGGATGCAAAAAAAAAAAAACCACATAATTATTCAAGCTGGCAGCATTTGGACATTTTTTCACAAGTTTCTCTAGCGTGTGAGCTATTCCAAGTATTTTTTTAAACCTTTATCCGAGTATCATATTTAATACATGTGTGAATCTACGTGGCAGCGATTATTTTTAAATGCTGCTGAATTATAAAGTGTACTGATCAATATCATCATCACGACTTCCTGAAGAAAAATTGTAGTAATGTGGGCAAAAACCCATCAATTCTGATCTATTTCAAGTTTATTAGGGCTATTCGTAATAACTGTCTCGAAAATATAACTTACACTATCCTCTGATTATTGAGAAGACATTCAATTTCAGATTAAATCTTGATTTGGGTAGTATCACCATATCACAATCAATCACAATCAATTCTACATAAAATCTGAATCAAGGTAATTCCACTTGCAACCAGAGATTATATTCATGAAAAATTGCGAAAGATTCCATTCGGATTGTTATTTTCTTGACGACATGCATTAAATCATACATGGATTAAAATTAAGACTAACTGATTTCAAGCTAAATACCTTTCCCACATGCAAAAGAAATGTATTTCAAATGCATTTTGAAATACATTGCAAATTGTAAAATGTATTGCAACTGCATTTTGAAATACATTGCAAATTGTAAAATGTATCGCAAATGTTTTTTTCAGAAAAATCTCCATGATAAATGCATTTTAGAATGCATTTACAATCCATTATGAAACACATTTATGTCTCAATCAACATATATTTTTAAATGCATTTCTTTTCCATATGGGTAATTTTGCTGCAATAATTTCCTATGGGAAGGCAAAATTATTTTCAGCTGGGATAGGCAAAAAAAAAAAAACAGCTCATCAAATCAAAACGGTTAATCAGTGGTGTAGTTCCATTTAATAAAATGTCAAGCCTCTTTTAATTTTAATTAACGATTTGCCATCCTACGTTGCACAGGAGCCCTTGGTGGCTTACAAAACGTGCTTTTCCCCAATGGGCTCGTAGTGGGAGTATAAATAATTCGAAAGCCGTTAAGGGCAAGCGAAAGGCAGTTTTCAGTGCGCCTTTTTTATGAGTTATTAAACAAAATGGCCCCAGTTGCTCACTCGAAATAAGCCTGGCATATAATCGCCGTCCGCTGGAAAAATGTTAGGAACATCGTATGAAAGAGTCAAGAATATGAAGTCTGGTAATGCGTTTGGGCTGCCAGCCAACCATCCCATTTGGACGCGGCAACAGTTTTATGGGACCGTAAGGGCACGTTGCCCGGATTAATCATATCGAAGGGATTTCACCAAAACGAAAAATTTACCTTCTCGCTAACCGAGATTTCTAGGCCAGAGGATTTGCCATGTGAACACAGCTGACCAGTTGCAAAAATCCACACATCCTGAATCATGATGAAATGGGAAGGCCAAAGAAAATCCCATGGAAAATTGCTGCAGTTTGAAAAAGCAGAGCGAGACAGATTCGTATGATAAAATAACTGACAATATTATGGGAGCAAGATGTGTTCCCAACTTTGAATTCTGGTCAATGTGGCAACCTCGAAACTAAATGCAATCAGAATTTGCATTCATTGAAGTATTGGTTCGAGTACGTAAGACATAGTCCCTGCTCCGAAAACTGATATATTTCGACTCTACAATATCAGATGAGTTGATACTGTATACATGATACGTGTAGGAAATTTAAAATAAAAAACTTAAACCTGACCTAACAATTCAAAGTTTAGTTACCCCTTAACGCCAGGCAATCACTGCCAACTTGCGAGTCCTTAGTTAGCCCACAATTATTTCTGCCCCAAATGGGAACAAAATACGAGTAGATATCAAATATACGATTTAGAGCACGGAGTACAACATAATACGCCTTTAATAATGCCCATAATTATGATTCTTAGAATCCAGTACAACCACTTCTGGATTCAGAATGCATTGCTTCCATTAAGTTTTCACTTATGGCAACCCTTTAATTCCTACATTATAGTTGTGTTCCTACATTATATTTTTGACAGATACATGGACAAAAATTAATGATACAGGACGAGTCAAAACTTAATGATACAGGGCGAGTCAAAAATTAATGATACAGGGTAAGTCAAAAACATGTACCACTTATATGAGCAAGACAACAGCATTGTTTCGTGTTAAATATGGCGACACAACTTAGTTTGGATGAAAGGATGTATTAGTTTTTTTGCAATTACTGTCATAACAACAAGATGCTTTATTGAATAATAAACAATGAAAACATACCAATCTTATATACTGTAATGAGTGTGCATATTATGACCTCTGAGTCATTTTGTATTTGGTAACATTTTCATTAAAACTTGGCTCAATCCGAAATGTGTTCTGTTAAATATAATGTCAGCATGGGGTGGTGTAAATGAGGAAAACGGATTACAGGAGGGGGTTTTCATACTCGTTAATATGTCACCACAAAGTTCGCATGTCCCCAGTCATAGAGTAATTTCTGGCCCATTTTCCTATACCTTCCAGGACTTCCCCCCAGAAAATTCCCTGAATTACGTATTCGTTAAGCACCGTGAATCAACTTCACAGAATGTTAATGTGATTCACATACTGGTGCGTAATGTTTGTTTACCAATTAATTATGGATGTTTCCTTTTCGTTTACATTGCCCCCATTAATAGTTTTTAAGGGTGAATCCATTACTTTCGTTTATTGCATCCATAAGTCCATTGATTAAACTCTTTGGTGTCACTCAGTTCAACTGCAGAAAACTACTGCAAATGATGAGTAGTGAATGATTTAGTGGCACGCAATCCACGCATTCTCAACATGCAAATATGTCGTTAGGACCATTGATTTCAAAATTCCTCTACCTCCGCAACGCTGCAGATGCATTTTTCGTTTGTTTGGCGCTAACGCAAACAGGCAAATATTAAATATGCAAATATACGCTGTAGTCCTCTGTCTGGTGAACAGATACATGTGCAGCCACTATTTTTCTAGCATTATTTCCATGGCTTTTCATTGCATGACCCATTCTGTCAGATTAGGGAATAGCGTGGCCTGAAATCAAATTTCGCCGAATTCCCAGAAGTGCTCCAAATTGCAATGTCGTCCACTTAGCCACAGGTTTACCCAGCAATTAACCACACTTCTCTCCCCTTCTGTAGTCGTGTTGATGGTAAATTTCGCTTCGGAGAAATCTAAGGAAATGTCCGGAAAGTTATGTAGTGCGTGTGGTGAGCACGCAAATGTTGGCAAGCAAAACTAAGCAAGCTCAAAAATAGCTTTGGAATTCTTAAGTTGTGCAGATTTCGTGGGCTGTTTTTGAAACTACTTCAGAAAAAAACTAAATTGCATGCATTACTGAGCTTCGTAGTTCAACGTACAGGAGGATATGGCCAAAAGAAAAAGTTATAGTACATAAAATGCAGATTGATGATGCCCTGCACTGGTGCAATAAAAGATTGTGACTCCAAAATTGCTGTAATTTTTGTGCAGAAAACCAGTATTTACAAAAACACTGCAATTTTTCAGCAGGGAACTACAGTACTTACACAATACTGCAGTGTTTGTGTTAGAAACAGAGCTTTGAAACGTTTTTCGAAGATGCAGTTTTTGTATACAGTATCTAGCAAAATGCTGAAATTTTGTGCAGGAAACTGCAGGATCTTAAAAAATACTGCAGCTGTTGGGTAGAAAACGACATGACAGTACCATCACAAATAATGCGGTACTTTCGAAAACACCTCCGTTTTGTTTACTAAACTTCAGTATATCCAAAAATATAAACGTTTTTGTGTAGGAAACCAGGCCCTTCAAAAATACTGGAGTGTTTATGTAATAAACACAAATGCTTCAAAAGATTTCTGTTTTGTCTTGAGTACATATGTAAATCTATACATACATGTATAAAGAAAAATACTGCAATTTTGCGTACGAAATACTGACATCTTCAATAGTGTCATCAAAAATGCTTAACTATTTTTTCGCCAGCAGCATAAGTGCATTTGAATCACAATGCAATATCACTTCAGTAATTGAAGAGCCCGATTCTGGTACTTTTACAGTTTTATTTTAAATATCATTTAATGCAATCTTAACACAGTTTTCTGGTTAAGGTTCATTTTGGCATCAGTTTAACTAAATGTTCTAACGTATCATTACTCCAGTTTAGTTTTTCCTAAAATTCTCAATTTCCTTAGATTTCTGCGTAACATTTTCCCTTGGCGGTGCATGTTTATCATATTTGGAAAATTCCTTACCACATCATTGCCTTTATTTTAGTTAGCTGTTCTGTGTTTAACATAACCTAACATAATTTCTTTATCTGACTGCCACCCTTTATTGAGAAGTCCACATATTCCGGAGCATGGCATAACGTGCAGAACAGCAAAATTGAGCATTTCCTTATTGCTATTGGATCCCAATGTTATGTTATTAGCAACCACCGTATTTTACGACTGCAATTCGCTTCTCATTTATCTATTTATTGATTCCAGCGCCAGAGAATCCATCATTTCCACGTGGCACGTGTAGTTGGACGCTGGGCAAAAAACGCATTAGTTTATTAACTTTTTCGTGCACATTGGGCCAGGCCACGTCTTAATTATGGTGTCACAAAAATGGCCATGTTTATGCGCCATTTCTATTATCACACTTTCAATAAAGGCATGCCCGCAATAAGAGCACAAAGGGTGACGGCAAAACGCCCCAAAGATGATAAATGATACTGGCATTGCTGGCAACATTTCAACAAGAGCTTGTTGCAAGATTTCGTGGAGGAAAATTATGGAAATTAATGAGGATGCGTTCCAATGCACCCAGTTTTGCTGACTTCAGTTCACAGCTACTGGTATGTTTCTGCACGACCCACGCCCTGCATCGAAATTCGATAAAATGCAAATGAAACACTCTGGGGTCGATGTTACGCAGCAGAAACAATAGAAACATGGCCTAAACATGTTTAAACATGACGAGTCTAATTGCATCACTGGTTCAGGAAGTCCCAATCGAATACGGATTGCATGCAATTATGCATGGAGAGTGCATAGAGATTAATGTTGTCTATTGGCAGTGTTGCTATAGGAAATCACTAAGGGTGATGGGGGCGTACGAATGCATGGTTGTGGTGGGAACGAAACATTAGTTGCAATGAATTGGGATGACAGATATGACAGATGCGGAAATTCTCTCGGCTCCTGGGGGATGCTTGGCGCCCGAAGCCAAAGTGCTCAATAGGAAGTAAGGTAAAAGATTTTACGACTTGGAATGTCGACAAATTATTAATGGTTGTTCATGCATTTCTTTCAATGCTCACTATGCTCACTAATCTGAGTAAGTTATTCGGGATGAAAATTAGAAAGGCACTAACTAATTTCCATAGCGCAGTCATAGCAATGTTTCTACTGTACATGCAGCACCAAGGCGCGATCATGTATTATGCCAATTTTTTGATATAACATTAACTTGGTCATACATTTTATTTATGAATATGTGGGATAAAATCTACAAGTTGGCACAATTTCTTTGTTTGATGTGCAATCTGACGTCTAGTACTGAAACAAATTTCTTCAGTTGGGATTTTTTTGGTGATGAATCGAAACTGTATGTTGTCACACCAATGTTTCTACACGTACCAATGGGCTTTCGTGTATTATGCCAATTACGTGATATTGGGTCAATTGCTTGATCATAAAAATGTGGGATAAAATGCATCAGTTTGGCAAAATGTTTTTGTTTAACGCGCAAGTGTGTAAAATCCAATATTTTACATGTAATTATGATACAGATTTTTTCAGTTGGAATTTTTTGTGATGATATAACGCCTAAACTTTCCCCAAAATGAGTTATCAGCTTAAAGAGATGATGCTTCCCAACCAGTTGATTCCCATAAACTAACGTTAGCCAAATGTTGACTTATAAATACTATTTATAAACATTTACAATGGAATCCATCAGTTTATTCGTCAAATTTTGACACAAATTTCACTCATTTCCAATCTTTTATGATTATAACGATTTTATGATGACATGACACTTGGATGTTTCCCAAAATGGTTGGTTGGTTAAGTTAGGTTGGGTTAAGTTGGGTTGGGTTAAGTTAGGTTGGGTTAAGTTGGGTTTGGTTGGTTGGTTAGGTGATAATAATCTTGGAACGACAATTTAGTGACAACAAAGCTTGAAATAATGTCCAGAAAAATGTCAGGAGTATGATGGCTCCACTATTGCTGGTTGTGGTGTTCTGGAATATGGCAGACATGCGTATTATTTGTTAATTCCAACAAATGACATAGGTTTCCCAAAGGCATCTGTAGGAACCAACACATTGGCACTTTTATATCTTCTAAACCATCACGTTCCAAAACACCACATGATTATCCATACCTTAAGGCTGGTTAAGATAGTATTATTTTTTAAAGTAAACTTCTACCTTTTACAAACTTCCTTGTAAGCATATACATATTTCAAATGCATGATCATATTTACATGTATTTGTTAAAAAAAGTCAAAAGAAAAGGTATCTTGGTGAATTTGTATTACTTAATTACTTTATATCTATCTCAAGAATGTGAAAGTGCACAGTGAGTTTGCCGCATCTTACTTAAATTGGAAATAAAACCATTCGTGTGCAGTTCAGTGAACTCACGAGCCAAATGGGTCCTAAACTATTAAAGCGCTTGGATAGGCACCAGACGCCATGCAAAAAAAAACACTCTGTTTGCAAAAAAATAAGTAGGTCTCCGACTCATAAACCGCAATAAGTGCAGAATGCCTTCACAAAACAGCGAAGAATTTGTTTGCCAGGGAAGAAATGATGCATTGTTTGTTGGCACCTATATTGGTCTGAAGGTTTGCTTTGTCATTATGTCCTGGGACAAAAACGTCTTTATTGTCAACCGAATCTACATGTATGAAGACTTTTTATTGTCACCCATACGTGGCTTTATTGCTACGGTATTTTATGGTGATAGTTCATGTCTCTAAATAGAGCATGCAGCTGAATTTTATGCCATTACAAGGTTATTACTCAGCCGCCAGCCGTAATGATTTTTTGGTTCCAATATTCATAACATGGTCGCTATGGATTTGCAATAAAGTTGTCAAATTTGGCTTGCAGATAGCAGGAATAGATTGCCGAGACAATCTTTATTGACAAACACATTATTTAGCCATAGACAATCTTTTATGAGGGAACTGCCATGTCATTACTGTATAAAACGACCAGTACTAACTCCTCAACACAATTAACAACCATTTGACGATTCCCATTAAACCGTTAACAATGAGTGAATGTCCTAAAAAATGCATGACTTTGGGTCCCTGTTGGAAGGTAGATGGTCCGGAGCTGGCAGAAGACCATGACACATTACCGTAGTGGAAATACAAACGACAGACATCCCAATTATTTAGGGGATTTATAAAGTCGTCAATCCGACCATTACTCTTTTCAGATTCTGCCTGGCCTTTTCATTGGCAATTACAGAGACTCGAAGGACCCCGAACAGCTTAAGGAAAACAACATCACACACATCGTGTCCATCCATGACAACGCCAAGAAGCTGCACATGGTCGGTACAGCCAGGTTTGGGTGATGTTGGGCAATCATGATAAAGTGCTCCGATATGACCAAAGCTGTTTTCTTTATTGGCAGGATAAGGAATATTTGTGCATCGTTGCATCAGATTCCCCAGGCCAAAATCTCACCCAATTCTTTCCCATTTGCAATGACTTCATTCATGCGGCTCGTCTATCCGGTGGCAATGTCTTGATTCATTGGTAAGTAAGCCATTTCCTGAGCTATGCGAAACTAACAGCACTGGTGCTTTTTGGACATTTATAGGATTGCCAAAAAATAATTGACGTATATTACTGTTTGCGTAATGTGTCACTCCGCTATTTCAGCTCGGTGTGTGGCTCACAAATTGCTTCGGGCGTACATGTGAAAGAGTTGTCAGCTTAATGGCTTGCCTGTTACAGTGCTATAGACCAGATGCAGTGTGTAATTTACTGAAATATAAGCTTACGTCTAATAGCCCTCAGAGGATATCCTTTATGCCGCACAGCAACTTAAAGCGGATCTTCCCAAGCACGTACGTTTAACAATCAAAAACGATTTTCTGAGAACTGATATCAAATCCCCAAAAATAATTGGGATGAAATCAAACAGGAAAATTAGAAATTTGTAATCTGTGCATACATGTTAGAGTGGCATATGTGTTCGTATTAGTCAATCGGAATATGCCATATGCTACAATTGTGCACAAATGCATTTCAACCGATTCTTCTTTATATGTAGGAATTTTTTCATTTATTGTTGTTGGCTCTTTGCATCTCTAATGTCTTCTTTGGGTTTTGCCAAACCTAACCTAGACTAACCGAACAATGTAATTTCTGATTCAGCTGCCCCTTGCGACCAAGCAATCACTGCTAGCACACATTCCAATCCTTATTTTGCCATTCAAAGCATTATCGGAGTAACGATATTTCGTTACGGTCCGGCAAGTTTCCTTGCATTAGTCGCTACGCTCGCCCAGGGAAATCCAATTATTTGTCATTAATGTTTTCTAACATACCAAAGTGCTCCCTCAACACTTTCCATTACCTGGACACAGACACGCTGGATAGCACGCGGTCTAGCCAGCCACAATCAGGTTATAAAAAAAACGATTTGTAATTGTCTGTACCTTTTCCAGCCTTGCCGGTGTTTCTCGGAGCGTGACCGTTGCCGTTGCCTACGTGATGGCCATCACGACGTTAAGTTGGCGAGACTCCCTAAATGCGGTCCGTGGTGCCCGGAACATCGCTAATCCCAATTTCGGTTTCCAGCGGCAACTGCACGACTACGAATCAGATAAAATAAACGAGGTGAGACAAGTGTGTCCGAATGAGCTCCGGGCAGATCGTAATCCAGCTTCGGCTCAGAGAGATCGGCAAGGAGTCCACAGAAGTGATGCAACAAAACGTTTCCAAGCAGAAAATACTCCGTGTTAAATTCAATTGTGCTATGTTTAAAAAATAGTGCTTATATTATCATCTATTAATTTCCATTAATTTTTTCCTTTATCTTATGTTCATATAATATTTCATTGAAAATTATAACATCATGAACCTCTTTCCTTTTTACTTTTCTTTTTCTTTGTCTTACAGTTTAATTATCATGCAACTATATTGCTTATTGGACGCCAGCGAAATAACTTTGAATTCAATTCATAAAAACAATTTCATAAGATGGCAAATTTACAGCACTTTATATGAACTTGGCTGGGAACATTTTCTGCCGGGTTATTCTTACCGTAAAATTGAAATGCTAGTTTCCATTTAGGAGCGAAGGAGGATGCGGGAGAAGTACTCTTTCAACCCTTTCACGGACGAGGATGAGTGCCGCAAGCTGATCGTGGCCTACCACTGCTCGAGCAACCTGAACGAGCCGAACGAGGTGGCCGGTCGCCGGACGGCACAAGCGAACTACCGGATGCAAGCGAGCCGCAATCTGAAAGATCGCAACCGGCCCCAAAGCCCGTCCAGGGGCAAGCCGACACGGTCGCCGGTGTCCTCGCCGCATCTTCCCTGACACGTGCCGCAACACGCCAACGTCCCTTCCTACTCCCGGCACTGCACCCCTGCCGTGCATCACCTGGAGCGCTCGAAGAGTGTAGTCACGGTGACCCGGCTCGTGCCCGTCACGAACCGGCTGCAGCGCTGCGACTCTTCGGGCTGCACCGTGGGGGGCTCGGTTCCCGGGAGCCCCACCCGCAAGGCAGGGTCAAGTTCGCGTGTTGCTCACAGCGTCCAGTCCTCACCCACCAAGAAGCGCACTCCACGAAGTCCTCAGCACGTGCTCCAAAGGGCCCGCAAGGTCTCAGTGACTGACGATTCCATCGACTCTCTTAGCTGTGATACTCCATCTTCCCTCAAGATCGACTCTGTCGGGGATCTGCGCGAAATAGGTTCAAACGGTCATCTTGCGACTGACAATAATCAAAATTCCATCCATGACAAAGTAGCCGAACGCCTGTACGGCGACTCTGCGGGGAATCTCATCATCGACGACGAACTGGACAGGTTCCCCGGATCGTCGCAACCCTCCAAGGATGCAACAGCTTCGGCCCAAAATCTGAACTGCGAACTCTCTCAGGAAGGCTCAACGGATGGTGCCCGGCAAGACGGCTTCAAGACGAAAGGCACTGCGAACAAACCTACACCGCAGCGATCGCTATCCCAAGTGGCCAAGTCTGGCGTGACCCTCATTTACAAAAGCACCGTCGGAGCATGCTTGCAAGCTAGGGCCAGCCTCAGGACCATCCAATTGCACACAGACTTCAGTGCCCAATCCAGAGGTGAAGCTGCCCCTCCGAGCGAACGCCCAAGTGAGTTTGCCTGGAAATAGAAACATATATCATTGCATGTAAAACGATTTTTATTGCGTACTCAAATGAGCCCATTTTAATCCATTTGGTCATTTCCTTTTGCGAGCTTTTCCACATAACGCTACTTTTATTTGAAATACAATCATGTCTCAGAAAGTTCTTGATTATATTTCAAATAATGATGAAAATTTTCTTTGGAACCCTCCGCGGTTTTAAATCATCGTTGAATGATGAACCAAATTCAGTTCAGTACAGATTGAGTGCATTGCAGTACGCCAAGACGTGGCTACATTTTTTCATGATTTTTCCTTACAGTTGCTGCTCCTCTGCCTTGCATCACGCGTAAGAGATATCCGACAGTAAGTGGAATGCGCTCTGAAGATCTGGCTGGGGTCGCCAATGAATACTCACATCTGGATGAAGACAGTCAGCCTCGAGCTAACCAACTGGAGAGATCTTCGGACAACGGCTCCCAGCGGGGCAACTTCTTCACCCATAGCTCAAGCAATGCTCCAATCACAACTGCTCCTAAAAAGACTCCCTCATCATTTGCATTAAATGAAGATTATCCAAAAATAGTTTGCCCCAAGGCCTCTCCAGAATCCGATTATGAAAACGGATCTTTTACGGCACACAGCGGTACCGAGATGATAACCCTCGTCAAGACGCGTGATGCGAGCTGGCCGGCATTTCCTGCGGTTTGTTGTGCGGGTGTCGTAAGCACTGACCTCACTGCAGCTTCAAAAGAAAGTACTCAAAGTCCTACTTTGAACAGGCAAAAGAGATGCAATATAGTGTGATTTAACGTTTTCGCTAACGCTTCTTCCACAAATGGGATTTCTCGAGCTTATGGTTCAACTTATGCAAGT
>JAQFYZ010004197.1:0-11597 GCA_034695085.1 Cylindroiulus punctatus | reverse complement strand
GAAGTCCACATTCCGTAGCGCCCATGTTGGAGAAAAGCAACTGCCCAAGTACAGAGTATTGTGAAAAATGGCTTAATAGGCACAAAATGACATAACCTAACGTGCATTTTTTGCGATAATCAGTCGTGATGATGCACACAGCGGCGTTTATCCGCATACATGGTCATACTAGCCATTTTAACCCCTCCAGTCATTAGTTTATGGGGAAAAAATGGTTTATTCGTCCCCAACACATGCTCCTGCGAGTATTGCGAGCTCAGTTATTTGGGTTAATGGGGTATACACATCTATAAGCCTAGGCAGAAGTACACAAACGCGCATATGGTAAACAAACGCACTCTGCACATCAGCGAAATTAGAGAAAATGCCTATACGCGCTAATGGGGCTCGTAGTAGAGTCCGGAAAAGGTACTCAGACGAACCCAAATAAATGCCATATTCATAATTAAAATGGCGCAGCGCATATCTATGGGAATTTGCGCTTAATTCCTGGAAATTGAAACGGAAAATTCACCACCTCGCCCATTTGGCAACCCCGTTGACGGATTCCCCAGGGCCCAACACCACTTGCCTCAATTAAGCCTTTAATGCGGATATAACCGCATTAAACCAATGACGGAATTAAGTATATAGTGGATTTAGTAGCCCCTTTGGCTCATTTATTATGCCCAAACCGCCCAAATGAAAACCGTAATGTCTTTGCGGGTGAATTAATATCAGCTAGGCGAATTCAAGACTGCTGTGGAGGCCAATATGGCGGCCATTTTGGAAAATATATCACCAACTACAGTACCGTATTATAAACCTACAATGTACATGTCAATGTTCTAGGCAAAGATGTACAGTGTACATGTAATTGAAATTAGCCGAAGAAAAACAAAGCAATCAATAGTTACAAGTGTAAAATTACGCTATTCTCATAATAGAGAATCCTAGACAAATTAACTACACGTGTACGTGCATATTCTTATAATGCAGTGGGCAGAGGAAAATTGACCACTCAACCTGACACGTGCTATAATTTTCATGAAATACATGCATATGCCAGCCCGAGATAACCGTACACATTCATCTTACCCTGTGTAGATATCAACATTTTTCAAAGTGTTGCCTAACGAGCTGTTTGCGCCAAACTTCAGATTAATCCCGGTTTGAGACAGGGCAGTTTGCTAAATATTTCCGCAGTTTCGAGCAACAATCTGACCAACATAATCAGGCAAGCAGCCAGGCACCACCATAAATAACTGGTGTAATGGCCGGGTTTCGACCAATCTCTCGATTTGTGTTTGATACGGGAATGAAACATGCTTCAACCAATTCAACGATTAACGTAATGGATGTTCAAGAACAAGTTTGAAGACAACTTTTCCGCCTATGATTTCTGCTTTGCACAGCGCTGCACGGATTTACATGTAGATGTGCAACAGGTTGACCGCCATATTTGGACCGACATGATACATGTACATCATCTCGTGCTAAAACCACACGCAGAACAGAATGCATCCATGCTCATCGATACAATACTACACGTAACTTAAGAAAACCCACGCCTACCTTATCATATTATTGCTTAAATTACCGGAAAAATCCGTCGTATTGCAGATTTTCGCAATTTGGCAAGTTTCAGTTTCCGAGTGATGATATATATCACCTACAGTCCATTAAACCAGAAAAAACTCCCAATTCTTGAGAATGTGGATCCAGTCTGCTGGGACGCTAATCCCCGAAGACATCGAAAAGTTCAGGGAGAATAAATCGCCGAGTTTTATCTCGAGCCCAGATTAACAATAAGGTTGAGGGTGGCTTATCCGCCGATTATATAGCGAGCAAATAACACCACGACCCAAAGCAGGAAAATCAAACATCAGACGAGGAGCAGATGGCCGAATTTCGATATATTCTCACGAAGAAAAAAACCGAGCTGGATGATGTTAATCCAAGAACAGCTCGCACCATCCGTTTCCATTGGCATTCGAGTGTCATCGTTCAATTCATTTCCCAAAAACGAAATTGAAAATAGACAGCGTTTACGTAACACCATGTGCTGAACGTTTGTCAATTTCCAGAAGCGGTCCATCTAATTGCGAGCGCTGCAAATAATTGCCATCGAGCCAATGTCGTTGATGTCAGTCAAAAATTCCTCATTTCTCAATTAGCACGTCACAATCGCAAATCATTCCAGGAACGAGTGGGCAGACCCGCACGCGTCCAGAGCAAGCGGGTCATCGAAGGGTCATCAGGGTTAATCCGATTGGATTATCACATCGATCTCAAATCAAGGTTCTGCATGCGCGGAGAAACTAACATCCAGCGAACTGGCTGCTAAGCACGACAGTTTATGTTTAAGTTATGAAACAGAAAAAGTTGGTTGAAAAAAGCAAGCACATGGGAAGTTGTGAGACTAGTCCATTCTGGGCCTGAAGAAGGGGGATGGACACAGTCGCAGGATTGTATACGGGTGGCCCTATGTGGGCGGAAAACCATTTAAATCCCCAGTTTGACGGGAAGCTCGGGACAGAGCTGAGAGCCAAACACGAAAAGATATGCAATTCCTGCCATATGATACGGGAATACACGTACGTACGTACAAGTGCTCAGACGTCGAAGCAGGAAGTTTGTTATGGTACGGGAAAGACCCCGTCGAGGCTGACGTCATCGTTTGCTTTCTTGGGAAATTAGCTGGGTCTGACCGGGCACTAATTCAAATATTGACACGAAAGATGTCGAAATGAATTTTGGGTTGCATATTTTTAAGCGAGTCGATTCTCCACCGAGGAAATCGTATGGTTCATCGTTGGCAGCCAGTCTGTGTAGATATGAATGACTCACATTTGAGTTGTCATTAAACTAACAGGAAAATATTGTACATTTTATCAGTTCTAAGGTACGCCAGGTTTGCATCGCTCGACCAGGGAGCAAACGTACATGTACATGTATGTACTGCATATTTAGCTACAGTGTATGCATACAAATTGTTGCAACTACAATGTAGCTATCGAGTCCAACCCGAATTTCAAAAGGGTCTAAATGCCACAAAATGCAAAAACTTAGCAACACTATCTACATGTACAGTGTCTATGAACATCAAAAACGTTGCTTCTACTATGCTCAATGTAATCCATATTAAATGAACGTTACCATATACATGTACAGTGTACAGTAATATCCTAGACCTTAGTTACATGTACATTGTACATGTATATACTGCAGCTAGAGGGCTATGCCTATGACGTTACTATGAGGCCATACATGTATATGTATACATGTTCCAAACTAATTCTGCCTATTTTGCTACGTTGCATCATTTGCAGACTGTCTCATACACATAGTAACGGTCTTCAATAATATATACATGTACTGTATATGTACAGTACATGAAGCTAATTTATTAGTACCTGATAATATTTAAAGTTCTTACACATTTAGCGATGGGATCCTGAACGAGAGACCACCTAGGCCTATACATGTACTGTACATGCACTCGAATTTTCTTAGCCATTCTTAGCCAAGACGAGAAATCTAGCCCATGATTAAAAGTCAGGAATTTAATTAAATGATCGATTCGATGCCCTGCCTGACATCTCATTCGAGCCAGGGACTGCCTATCCAATCTGTTTGATCATCGAATGCTCTTCATCCTAATTGTAGGAACTCAATTATGTGATATCCTATCACCTAATTCACTCTTAAAGCCTGTGCGCTATTAAGGATATCCCTATTACATTTGATTAAAACGAGCTAAAAGATCTGCTGCCGTTGACGGAAGCACGCATAGCTGCATGCCTGTTTGATGGCGATCGAAGAGCATACAGGGTGTCTCAACAAATTACAATCTGCACAGCTCGAATTGGTATCACTGCATCGCATTTTCCAGCCTAGACTAATTTTAAAAAAGCATGTAGTTTTAGCAAAGTCCCTGTACTACTCATTAGAAAAAATGCCATCCTTGAATGGTTGTTGAGGCGGTGTCTTTATGCACTTAAGACCTAATCAAACAATGAAAATTTATGGATTCACATTGACCTTTGTCGGAGAATCGACACTAACGATCCATCAAGAAGTGACGTTAAGGGTAATGATTATTTCTGATGGATTTGTCTTCATGCTTCTCTTTATAGGAAAAGTACGCGTCTTTGGGAATGCGGCCAATTTTGCAGACCAAGTCGCTCCAAGACATGACTGGCCCACCGTGGACATTAACGTGCAACTGGTGACGTCACGCCCAGCTCGTATAATCGACTGCACGCGTCTACAAAGATTTACAACTCGAAAAAAATAATATTTCACTGTTAAATCAACAAACGCGAGCTCAGCGAGGGCAAAAGGGGCAGGAAAATGGCGTGGGAAAGTTAGTACAGACATAGTATATTTCATACGAATGCAAATACACGAGCTATACCATCTTGTAGTAGCAATGAAATACGACTCCGCCTAGCAGAGTGGTATGCATGTCACATACTACAGGGTGCTCCTAACAATACGGAATTATAATTCAGGGAACCATTTTTCGAATGTTTTTTATACTACTCTCTACTCCCATCCCATTAAAACTTGCGGATATGCAAGCTTGTTTCGCATAATTCGCGAGCTTGCGCATGCTAATTTTATTGAATTAGCATTTGAGTCTCTAAATAGAAAAACAAGTTAAAATTTGGCATCATTCAGATCATCCTTCTACATGTACAGTGCAATTTGTAGTCAAAAACGCAGCGCACGCCACAGCCAGGAAATTCGAAATGCAGTAATATTTCTTTAGAAAACAAGTTTATTTTTGCAACTTCCCCATAAAACGCCTAGATTTTTAAAACTAGGGTGAAAACTGACACGTTTTTCTAAGGCTTATACCTAAATTCACGTGAAATATTGCACAGCGAGCACTTCTATTTTTCCCAAGGTGGTTTCCCGTTTCAAGAAATCTTAAGTTGAGATCCTTGAAAATCAAATAACGTCGTCGTTTTTTCGTGAAAAACTGACAAAGATGTGAAACACCTCTCATGGATGGAAAATTTGATCCAACAACAAGTTTGCATTTTAGGTGAAATTACACTTCCCTTGATTGCCAGGTTTCGCTTGGAATTTTATTATGTCCCAGACCACCTGCCATGCCTGTACTGGTATAATTTTATGTTCCATACACAGTGAGCCTAAAATGCTGAGTAAATTGACACATGTAAGTGTGCTCAATTTAATTCAGTTGCTCAGCATATTCCAAATGTCAACCTAATCAGCCGTTGGTTATGCTAGCTTATAATTACGATATACTTGTTGAAATTCTGTGATCCAGTTGCTTATTAAAATATATGTACATAATGGACGAAACAAGGGTGAATTAAGCACTACATTCTTTCGCTCACCTATTTTCACATTCCATATACTCAGCTGACCCAGCGTAGTTTTTGTTCATTGCCACAATACACAATGTTGCGATATTTTAATGATGATGCTATAATAACCAGTGTGAAGCGAGTTGAAAAGTAATCCTTAATTGAATGGTTAAAATCCTATGCACCTCAGTCTCACTGCTCCCGAAATTTCCGTTTAGTGTTTTCATTCACTGATACGCCTTTTTTTCCTTTTAATTTCTTTTACAAGCTGACTCACGTTTGGTTAGACGAGGATATCAACAAAATAAACATTGATCAGAAAAGTAGGCCTGAATTGCATGAGAAATGCACACATCTCAGAGGCGCTACGGGTATATAGGCCAATTGCCTCAAGAGTTTAGCTAAAACTACTTGGTATAGGAAAAAAAATATCGTAGAAAGACTGCGCCAAAGTCGTGCCAACTTTTCACAATTACGAATGAACACGAGCAAATAATCTTTCCATTAAGAGCTCGAGATAATGCAACAACGCTAAATTAATATTTGCACCAGTGTTTCTTGCATGTCTCAACGATGACCATTCGGGTGAATGAATTTATTGTGCAATTATTTGCAGAACATAATGAAAGGTCGGTAAATTAGTACAGATATACATGTAGAGAAATTCTTATGTACACACCGATTCGAATAAACTACACGATTTATCTACAGGATTCTCCCAGATCTGAAAAAGGCAGGGGAATTCAACCCAAACACATTTTGCATAGCTAGTTATTGATTAACCGAAACGTCAAGTGATGGTATAAGCAATTATGCGGAACTAAACAATAATGAAATTGTCCATACAAAAAACCATTCTAAATTTGTCTTTTTCTTATGAATATACAGTATATTTGTGTTCTATCGACTCCATTTATGAGTGCATTTACATGTGTATACACAGTTCATAATGAGCAATAAATCGACTGTAGCATGCTTTACACTGGCATGTCATTTTTTACGTTTATGGCTGTCCGTGTGTTATGGAAATTTGTTTGAAAGCATGGAAAAGTCAGGGAAACTGATACAGTACTTTAATTTTAATTCTAGCTGATGTAAATCATAGAAAACAGTGCTCATCGTTTTTGTATAGAATAACGAAGAAATGGAAATAAAAATTGAGCCATAACTTGGATAAATTAATGTCTAATTTAAATGCAGTGTTAAGCTTATGAAAAGCTAGAAATACACTGTATGCATGTACAGTAAATGGGTTATTAACAAATACTGCGAATGACAAGCACTATTAAAACAATATTTAAGGAAGTTTTTAGAGAATTAGTTTGGAACTTTTCTGAATTGCATGTGCACGTATATGTAAAAATTCCATTTTACACTTTCAATGTAATCTGAAAACTAGGTGTAAAGTTTTTTCAAGTTTTAATGTGAGCTATCAAACTTGTGGAGGTCACTCCATCCCGTACATTTGTTTTACTTCATTGCGCGTAGAGTTACGATATAGCATTCTTTTGCACTATTTGCGCCATCTAACGAGATCAATGTGAAACATGGATGAGTTCGTGGCTGCCTCGTCCCTGGACTGCAATTTTGCTGTCCGGATTATAAAGCAGTATTGCCATCCCGCCAGGAATACATTTCGGATAAAGGCAAATCCATTTTGTACCAGCTTGAAAAAAAAGTTGGATGTAAGACAAATTAGTCATTAAGTTCCCAAGAGTAATTCAATCTCGAATGGAGAATGAGCCCATAAAAATGGAGAGCACGATACGTACAAGGTGCATACAGCTGTAGACGTTCATTTCGCATATTAGCTCGGTTACATTATATCTCTAAAGTGAAAGCTTATTTGTAACCAACTCTACCAAAGAATCACCAAAGCTATTTGAAGAAGCATTAAGAATCAGCGCAGCAAATTTAGTTAAGAGACTTAACCTGATAAACGGGCTATTAAGGGAAATCCATGTAAGGAAAACGTCGAATAAAGCAAAAATGAAGTCACTTTTTTCAAGACAAAAAATAAGATCAAGGAAAACAACGGCACATCAGGTTTCTTGAGCGAAAACTGTCACCGAGAATGCCAGAGGACAAATCAAAAAACCACCATCGTGAAAATCATAACATTTGCCATAGACATGAGTTACAATTTACTCAACTTGTCTTGACTTTTGCACTGAAATATCATGCTGCTGTTAACTGTCGAGATTTTAGCTTCCATGTCACATACGGTACTTCTTCATCAGTTATGAGATCTTTTGTGTGTACATTTGAATGTGAAATTAGCCACGACGACTTTGACAGTCAATGGACGGCGCCACATAGGGATTATACTCTACTCACAAATATAAATAAAACGATAAATTTTATCACAAATGGTTGCGAGTGGACCAGGATGGCCGTATGTATGAAAAGAGGGCATTACCAGCTATCTAAAGCACTCATTGTCCAACGAATGGCACATTAAATTTGATGGCTGCAACAGAAGGACTGAAAAGTTAATAAAAAAGTTGTGTGGACCGAGGACAATGGACACTTTTTACTAGGCAGGAATTTATGGGTCCGACGAAGAAATCCGAATGGATGAAGACTGAATAACTTACTTAAGAGTGCGAAAAAAGCAATATTATCTTGTAAATAAGTCGCCATTATACAGGGTAGGCACTGCGGTAGACCTCATAAAAAGAAATTCAAAACGTTGTAGAAGCCAGTAAAATTTACACGAACCGTGCACTCGTGCAGTAGAAACAAGAAAATGTAGTATGGCAGAAAATGACGTTTCATGAACGGAAACTTTTATTTTTGAGATCAACACGACAAGCTTTATGCCGCGTACAAAGTCCATAGAAAATCCGATGACGTTAGTTATGACATTGCAACAATAGTTACTAAGTATTGTAGAACAGGGTTCTCACGACATTCCAGGTTTTTCCATGACGAAAAAAATTAAAACCATTTTCACAGAACCATACTGCCAACCAATATTTCTACAATTCAACCATGTTAAAAGCATTAACCCAATTAACCCTGGCTTGCAAACACGAAAAAAAGTTGGCATTCATACTACCCACAGAATGGATTAGAACAACAAATATGGCGAGTAGCTCAAAATTAAAAATCTAGCATAAGAAATTGCATGACCAGTATGAGAATTTCAATGAATTTCCCTATGCACGACCACCCTTGAATTTGCAGGTTCTTCCCTGTCGTGGAAACCCTGTACGCTTTACCGTCAACATTATGATGGATTCTTTAATTAGTGTAGTCGAAGTCTCCAAGAAAAAGTGAGGCATAAGGTGAACGCAAAGCTTTTGATCACTTTCCAATACACGCATACATTATCTACATTGTAAGAACCGAAATAAGAGACGCTGCGCCATCTTATGGTAATTCGAGAAAAATGAAAATAAATGAGGTTGCAGCCATATGTGACTCATTCATCTTCGTTCAGTAGAGCACTTAGAAGCACAAAAGGAAGCCAAGATTGCGATGACCAGTTAAAGCGGAAGCGTCATGATGGTCCCGATGGTACAAAAGCAAAAATGCACATTCCCCACCATTACATTACTCAATACCTCATTTGGAAAGCTGAAAGATGAATGTTCACATTTTCGAGAAACGGCGCCGAAATTTTAGGAAATGGCCAACCAACATGAAATCAGTTTTTTTTGTCATTTCGTGTTAAAAAAAACTCACTTCCGTGATGGTCGCTCTATTTTTGCTCGGCAATATACAAGCTCAAAGTTGATGGCAATCACACATTGTTTTGCGCCTATGCATGTTTGCCAACCATTAGGGGCAACGCAACTGCGAGTTTGAATTTGAGATTTTTAAGGTTTAGCCTAAAGGAAAAGCCTTCCACCTTTCACGGCGCATGCGGTGGAAAGCGGTTGATAATATAAGCCAATCTTTAGTTCCTTTGTAAAGCACCTAATATAAAAGATAAAAAGTCGGGGCTATGCATTTTTCCACTTTCCCCTCTACTGTTCTGGGTTATATCAGCCTTAAAAGGACTTCCTGACCCATTCCATCCGGTTAATAACCGTTACGTGACACTCGAAAAGCGGTGCTTGTTGATGGCTGCTTTCGGTTTCCTAACTTTACGTCTCATATTAGTTTATAGCCTAATATATTGCGGACGTGCCTTTATGGCGACCTTCCATTCCGAGATTGGAAAAAATATTTACGAATGGAACCACGAGTCGATTTCTGCGACTGATTCAAGGTAGGCTCCGCGAAGCACGCGTCTGAAAAATTTATACCATAAAAGACTGTATAATGTCAGAGTGTGTTGTAAATCTTATTACTTTCCTGGAAATACAATTTGTATTGTAAAACTTGAGACGTGCCACCATCCAACAAGATATCAAAAACGACCTAAAATGACCGAAACACGGCAAATTCTTCCACGGTGCATTCGTTATTTTTGTTTGTCGTCATCTGCGGTACAGTATGGTTACCGAATTGAAAATTTTAACCATTAATAACGACTCATCACCGTAATAATTATTCATAATGGGACTATCGAATTTTTAGTTTTCCCACCAACATTCTCAACTCGGCATGATTCACCTGACATTTCCCCGACTACATTGTCAGCAATTTTACTGACATTTTCAATGAAACTTAACACTATTAGACCATGGTAATCGAAATCTATCACGCAGTATTTTTATCATAAGCAAATAAATCTTCCAATCTTAAAATCTCAAAATCCTATCATTGTTGGTCACAAAGAAAATTTAAACTTGGTATATTTCAAAATACACTGCAAACTGTAATTCCAGTAAAATACGGTACACAATGTAAATTTCCCCGACATCTTCAAGAATCCCCTGACACTAATTTTATTGACATTCCCTGACTAACATCCCAAACTCAATATATGAATACTGTAACCTATCAAAACGTGAACCAAAAGTGCATAATAACGTCTGGTTTGAGGAACAAAACGGAAAAATTTAGATTTAAGATGTTGGCTATATCATAATTTGGTTCCAATATTTCATAATGTCGATGCAAAATTATCAATTCTAAAAAGATTGAGTTTAAGTTGTGGTATATATGACATTTCTGTTTGCTTATAATTCTCTTTTGTGCACCCATCGACTGCCGATAAAGCAGATCGTTTGCCAGACCGAGTTTTCTTCAATTAAAATATTGAGAAGGAAGAACGGTAGGATGTCAGCATCGACCCAACTTAAACGCTCGACAAGATCACACCAAAGGAATAAAACTGCAAATATTCGTCTATTCAGCACACGAGGCAAAACAGTCAAATCTGACATATTTTAAGGGACTTGCATGCTACGCGAACTGTATATAGTTCAATGGCACTGAACACAGTCTGACAATAAAAAGCCACTTTGTGTGATTGATTAACACCAACTCTGCCCATTATCTCGCCCATCCACACAACACGAGACCCCACTCAATTCGTGCATGGAGTAATACCAAATAAATGACTTCGCAGCCATTTAAAATGTATAAATTATATTTCCCTGACGTCACTGTGCATTGGGCAGGAACATTGCGAGCAGACCTCCTATGGGGAACTATTCATTTTCAGCTGCATAAATAAACAAATAAGCGCATAAAACATTATACAGCAATTGCAACAGTGAAAAAATAGGCGTCTAGACGGCAGTCGAGCCATCGTAAAATATAAAAATACGACTGGAACCAGGCATTTTCAAGGCTTTTTAAAGAAACTCAAGGACCAATGACAGTTGTTTATCAGAACTTTGAAGTAAATTCCCGCATAGTTACTGAGTATTCGAACGTCAAATCTGCCAAAATACGGTTATCAATCTAATGACGACACTATGCACCTTGGTTCGTTCGACTCAACAATCAAGCGATTAACATAGATTTCAGCCACCAACTTCCGTTCTAACAGCCCTATTTTTCTGTTTTAACAGGGCTTCCCATAGACGACATCTTCAACATCCTTAATTTCCTTCCCTCCATCCCCCCCTCCCTGAATACTCTTGCCACACAAAAAAGGAAAAAAAAAAAAAAAACCCAATCGCTTGCATTGGAAATTACTTGTACCACCAACTAATTTTAAGCCGATATGGTCAGTCCGTGAAAAACATTTTTTAATTCCTATGACACCGACTGTGTCGACCAAGGTAAGAGAGTCACTGTCCTTAATATTGTTTTCAGCCATTCAATCATTGAGAATGGCGAAATTTCCCACCTGACTCGGCGAATGCAAATATCAGGATTTGTTGACAAAACCCCCCATTTAAATAATGAAAAATGATAATTGTTTGT